>OVBX01007490.1:0-10790 GCA_900406325.1 Erucastrum elatum
GGATCAATGGGATAATTTTGAGAAATTTTGTGAATCAATAGAAGGTGGCGTCTGGAGAAGAGAGAAGAAGTTGACGTCGATTTTTTTTTTTTTTTTAGTTTTTAACTTAAAAAATAGTTAAAACATGATTTTTTTTTTATTATTTTTTTTAAAACAAAATATTAAATAAGGTAATAAAATATTTCAAATATTTGATTCCTATATTTTTGGAATGTGTTCTTATCTGTAAAATATGTTTTCTACTATATGTAGAATACTTTAAACATGTTAGAAATCGATTTCTAATTGTTTTAGATTTATAGTATTCTGTAGAATCTGATTTCTACTGGTTTTAGAAATCTAGTTATGTGTAGATTTCGATTTCTACGGATTTTAGAAACATGAGTTAAGTGTAGAATGTGATTTCTAAATATTTTTAGATTACTATTATTTATGTAGAACACGTATTCTAAACATAGTAGATTCAATGAAAAAAGTAGAACATATTTTCTACTATTTAGAATGTCAATTCTACTTTTATTAGAACTAAATATGAAACTATTATTTAAACATTTTTAGAATTCAAAAAAAAATACCAAGAAGTTGATATTGGTTTTTCATCACTAGTTACTACTTTAAATTTTTTTTTTGTTTCTAAAACAATTTATTTCATTTATTTTGTGAATTACAAAAGGGTATTATAGGAAAAAATGGCACAAAGATAAGATTAGTCTAATGGGACATGAAGATCATTTTTTTGGCCTAAAAAAACTATTTTCCCAACAAATAATGTCGAACCCTAACAAAGATTGGTTAAATATTCAAATGGTTCAAATTTTTGGTATTTATAAAACCAAAACTAATCCTGTCCGAACCAAAATGTTTCAGGTATCTGAATATATTTGAAACAAATTTATATTCAAAATATAGTAGCTATTTTTACATTTAATATCCACAAAATATTCAAAATATGTAAAATATCTTGAAGTTGTCCAAATAATTTGAAAATATATACTAACAATCATAAGTAAATATCGAAAATTGTTATACAATACTTAAAATACTTAAAATATCTAATTCTTCTCCATACATATTTTCACGCCAGATCTTTTTATGTGAAGTTTAGGTATTTAATTTCTCACTTTTAAATTTTAAAAAAATTACAGTATATGATTTTCAAAATTTTAAAAATAATTTAGACGGATTATTGGAATCCAAACCTAACCCGCAAAGATCCGAACCAAAATTTATAAATTCTTAAATAGGATTAAAATATTTAACCTCAAAAACTCAACCAAACTCGAATGGGCTCAATGCTCACCCCAAACATCCTTAAGTCAAATCAAAATAGTCAATCTCCACAGCATGCTTTCACATATATACATTTTCCACAAACATCATTTAAAGATTCATCTCTAATCTCTTTTAGTTTGATATTAGAGAAATCCTTTTTTTTCAAAGTCAATATAGTATTCATAAAAATAAAATTAGAAATATATTTTATAGAAGTTTAATCCCGCGTTCTTAAAATGCGGGTAGAAAACTAATGAGTACTTAAAATTCACAAATGTTATATAAATTCATCTCTCAATAACCCCTTTAGTTAGTAACATAAAACTTCGGGAAACAAAAAAAAACTTAAAAGAAAAAGTCCTTGAAATAAAAAAAGCTCTTTAAATAATACAAACAGGCCACTTAAACAAATACTAGATTTTGATCCGCCTTTTTTTATCGCAAAACTTACTTTACGTAATAAAAATTTTAATTTTTGATAAATCATATATTTTAACATTTTATGACTTATTTTTGTTATTTTAAATATGATTAAATTTTTGAAGATTCTAGATAATTCTAATCTGTAGTAAAATTTTATTTATCGAACCCGAATTTAAAAACCCAAATTATATTTTATTTAAAATAGTATACTTGTTTCCTAATATTTCAAAAATGTACTCCAGCATCGGCAGACGCGTTCTCTCTCTTTTGTCTTGTCGGAAAATGCCCCTTCCAAACTCCGTCGGGATATAATCCCGATTTAACTCCAAAAAGGTTTCATCTTTGCCGAAAATGTCGTCGTCAAACTTCACAGTGGAATCGTGTAAAGTTGATTCGGAGGAAGGGGTGAAGCTTCACACGAGAATCTTCAAACCCAGAGACGCCTATGCCGCCGCCGCCGACGACGATGATAAAAATCTGGTGATAGTGTTGGTACATCCGTTTTCGCTCATGGGTGGTGGTTGTCAGGCTTTGCTCAAGGGCATAGCTTCTGAGTTAGCCTCTAAGGGTTTCTGGTCCGTCACTTTAGACACGAGAGGCGCTGGGAAGTCCACCGGAAGGGCTACTCTTACTGGCTTCGCCGAGGTCAAGGACGTGATCGCTGTTTTTCGGTGGCTTTCTCAGGAGTTCGAGGTTCATAGGATCTTGCTCGTGGGTTCTTCTGCTGGTAAGGTTTCTGTGCATTTAGTTTCTAGAAAGGTTTCTCCTTTTTTTTCGTTTTTGTTGATCTGGCTTACCTCGACTTTGGTTTCTATGCATTTTGTATGCTAATTCGTTCTGGTAATGGTTCTTAGGAACAGTTCAAGTGTATGGATTAAGTTGACGTTGTGTAGGTTAAGCATATGCTTCTTCTTGGTTGCTCCACATTTGGATAGGTATGTCTTGAGTTTGTTTTATAGATGATAAAACTCTAGGGAGTCTAAATGAGGATTGAACTAGTTTAACCTTGTTTTTCTACCGTAGAACAGATTCAGTGTAGAGTTGTCTGGATGATTTTGGGGTAGAGTGTGGTCACTTTATCAGTTGATACAGTTTCTATGTCTCTGTTGAAGTAAAGGAAGTTCTGGTTTGTTCTTCTTAACTACCCGAGTACCAAGAGTTTATAAGATAACTCTGTTTCGTGTTTGCGTCATGAAGTCATGATTCTGTTTGGTGTCCCTTGTAAACATGCATAACTGATAACTGCAAATTGATATGAAACTTTTCAGGATTTTTTCTTAGACTATAAGCATCAGTTTTATTCATATAAATTTGCAACTTTTATGTGTCTCATGGTTCTTCTTTTTACAGTCATTATTACCTTACTTGTCCACTTCTTTATATTGTAAAAGGAAAAAGGTAATAGAGTCAAGAGTCTATGGCAGGTGCACCAATCGCAGGATCAGCAGTGGAGCAAGTAGAGCAAGTGGTTGGATACGTGAGTTTGGATAACCATTTGGTCTACTAGCGTCGGTTCTATTTGGACGCCACCACAAGGCCATTCTCTCCTCCCCTAAACCCAAACTCTTCGTCATGGGAACAAAAGACGGCTTCACTAGCGTTAGCCAGCTCAAGAAGAAGCTTAAATCTGCACAGCTGGACGCACAGAAACACACCTCGTTGAAGGAGTTAGCCATTTCCAGATGGAAGGGCCTGAATATGATTCTCTAATGGCCGATGTCATATGCAATTTTATTTCATCCATGTAAAAGATGTCATGTGCAACCTGATGGAAGTATCCATGTAAGAGTTAAACTTAACGTCATACAGAAAGAATGGAGGATAACTATCTTTGCAGATATTGTATATATTCGTATAATTGATGATGGCAAACAACATATGTTACCAATTCCTAAAAATTGACAATTTTATGATCCGGTTTCCCATCTGGCCCATTCTTACTGGATATCCTCACCTTTGAGTCCTTGTCGTCAAGTGGTAGGCCATGCAGGAATGCACTATCATCCGAGTACCAGAGTGATGGAAGCGTCAAAACTTAGCAGGAAGCTGAATAAATAGGCCCCTCCATACATCATTTTCAGTAGCAAAAATCATCATAAAAGTATTTTCAATGAATCTTGGAGTTCAGTTCAATAAATAAATCTAGGAACTTGACCCTCTTCTGTTAAGCTTATTGGCCTTATACAGCGTCGAATAGTCTGTGGCTCTCGGAATGATTGAGTTTGAGGAAAATCTTAAAAAGTAATAAAACAATGCAGAATAGGTCACATTTTCAGCAAAAAGATCAGTGTTGCCAGATGTTGCAGTGTTTAATCTAGGCTGTTTTCTGATCTACGCGGCTGCAGGGAAAGAACAAAAGTTTAGTATGGCTATAGAGGAAGAGGAGACAGTCTGCTGGGACTTGATCTTAGCCATTACCTTATCTGACATCCACTGGTTCAACATGTTCTTGCAAAGTTACCATGAATTCTACTCGATGTTGCAAACTTCTCACTGTTTTCCCACTCATTCCATTTGTTGAAAAAGGGATCAAGATTCTGGCTTCTTAACTCCACGCCCAGCTCCAGAGGAGCTGATCTTCAGGTCTATAACGATAATGTGCAAGATTGATAAAGATACCATTGATACATGTTATGCCACAATAACAATATTTGTCAGCATGATCCATTACAAAATATTCTGCTAATCTGCATCGATCCTCATAGTGGGTAGAAAAGCGTCATAACAACTACTCTCTTTGTCTGAAAGACATCAAGAAACCAGAGATTAGTTACAATCAGTGGCAGAACTAGGTGGAGAGTGGGTGGATCAGTTGCCCCCCAATAAATTTTTTTTTTGGGTATAATTTTGCTTAGAATTTTAATATTGCCCAGGATGAAAATTTGAATTTATAGATATATTACGAGTGTTTTGTCGTTTTGCCCCGGCTAGAAATTCATCCTAGATCTGCCAAATGTTGTCACAATGGTATACAACAACCTTAATAGAGACAGTAAATACCTATACTGTCCCAAACAACCAAGTAGTTCGACGCAGACACTAGAAGGATCCAAACGCAGCAGGAAAAAGATCTATAAGGACTAGGTGAATCTTCTTTGCAACGACAAGCTGACTATCGATCAGAGACCTAAGAGAGCCAGAGTACTTGGACATGCTTACTCTGAGTACTTACTACTTAGTCTGGTATGATATACAATTTCTTACTCATCTTATGATTTTTCTCTGAGTGTTACTATGCATTTTGGGGATGCATGAATGATCATTGGTTTGTGATATAAATAAATCTATATGATTTGGTTGTTTATGTTTTTTTCTTTGTGTTATTATACATTTTCCAAAATATTACTTTCAAATTTTGAAGTGATAACTTTAGGTTGAGTGTTTTTCACATTTGAGTAATCAATTTACACATCTTGTAAGGTTTAAACTCGTATGTGCTAGTTTTTTTCACATTTGCGGAATCAATTTCAGCATTTTTGTATTGTGTTTCTTTTTGTTTCTAAAAAAATCTCACAACTTTTTGGTGGGACAATGAAATTACTGAAGTTCCTAATGACTTGAAACAAAAATTAGTACGTCAGATTATCATGAACAAACTGAGCGATTGTGGATTTTGTAGACCACTTAAATTTTGAATAATAGTAGGCTAATTCTTATAAGCCAAAAATGAACAGCATTAAAATCATCAATGCCAATGAATGAATGTAAGTTGTTCAGTTTTTTGGTAAATTATATGTATCTTTTGTTTTGCGAAAACATATCTAATGAATGAAATATTATTTGATTTCATGACCGAAAAGTAGAAACACACGATCTAACCACACTGCAGATGTTTACATCCAATTGCATATACAGTTTTGGCTTGACATTTGTACTCAACGTCAAAACATCTTGTTCATTTCTGGCGAAGGTGGCTACAAAAAGGTTATAGATATGTTGATTGGTGTTGACAATATGGTTATCCCCAGGGAAATGAATTACATGTGCACATTTTGGTCATGATCTTCTAGGAGGTCTATGGTCAATCTCACAAAAAAAAACATAAACTAAAAGAGCTCCATTTCAACAGCAAAAAGGATAAGGCATTGGTGCATAGCAAGGCGAACAAAGCCACAATCACCCTCATACTTTCAAACAACTCCCAATAATCATTCTCTTCATCGTCAACACCCCCATCCCATCAACAATCAACATGAATTTGCATGGTTAAACTCAAAAGCTGACTGGACCCTTACAAAAGAAATATATTCCTATTGTGAGCTTGTGTACATATAAACCGGATGGAGAATTGCCATTCAGAATCGACTTTGAATACCACTGTCTAAAGACTCCAATTTCCCAACAGTTAGCAACATCACCTACATTACAAAAACATTATTAGATAACATGTTTCATTTTCAAAAAAATAATAAAATGTATGGAACACATAGAAAGATTCTAATACCATCGAAAACAAAAACAAATGTGATTTTAGATTTTTTTACGTCCTAAGAAATTCATTAATATAGATATAACTATTTTATATAAGGTAATTGTAATATAGATTTAAAATTTATTGTAGTGATTTACTGATTTTACCAATGAAACTAAGACATATGTCAAGAATCAATTTGCAGTTTCACTTAACCTATCGATCATGATTGATTAGATTATTTATGTGTTTGTTGATTGATTTAGATTTCTAGGTTTGATTTGCATCAAGATCACACACACACAAGATTGTTTACCCAGACTTCGTTTCCTATTGTCTGGGGAGAAATCCAAACTCTCAAGATTCCACTAGGTCATATGTGATGATAGAGATTATAGAGAGCTTACAACGTTTCTTTGTTTCAGTTGACACAGAAGTTGCCGGAGGGTTGTATCTGAGAAATCCATTAATATCACTTGAGAGAAAAACATGTAAGAACTCATGGCTCCAAGGAGAATCGGAGCTAGTCTGAAATCTGGAGCGACTACGTGGTAGCCAATGGTTCAACAAGAACCAAAGGCCCTCCGTCATATCCTTTCTCAGTCAAATCCCGTTGGTCTTGATCTTCTTCTCTCTTTCTCACTTCACTTGTAATGGTTCTTGATTTGATGATTCTTGATCTAATGAGTTATGAGAGGAAAACTCTGACCTAGTGAAGACTATTATTATTACAAGAGTTGAGATTCTGAGAGAGCCACAGAAATAAATGGATGTACTCAAATCTTTGAGATGTAAGAGTATTATGCAACGTGATGGAGTATCCATGTAAGAGTTAATACTTAACATAATACAGAAAGGAGGATAACAACAATCTTTGCAGATATTGTATATTCATATAATTCCTGGCGGCAAACGACAGATGTTACATAAAACGAAAGGAAATAATATAACTAATCGCTTCCTTTTGTTTTGTGAATTCACAACGCTGTTAAACCCTTGCACCACACCTGAAGAGACCTTGTTCACGATTCTATTAGAGGTACATTGTGGATTGTCTCTTGAGACTAAGAAACCTTCAGCTTTCTTCTTTCCAAAGTACTCTGCCATTGAGTTTGAATCAACAGAAAAGGAAACCTAAAACACTTAATGGTGGATCAGAATCTGACCTAGACAGTGTTTCAAGCCAAGAGCGAAGGATAGGTTCTAGTGTGATGGGAAGGTTCTTAGCCTTAGACAATGTTTGAAAAATTGTGGCTCAAAGAATGAGAGAGACAGTTTGAGCAAAATCTTAAAAGTAATAAAACAATGCATAATAGGTCAAATATTCAGCAAAATCTCAGTGTTGTCAGATGTTGCAGTTTTGATTAATCTATGTCATTCTCTGATCTACGCGGCTGCATGGAAAGAAGACAAAAGTTTAGGACAGTGATAGAGGAAGAAGAGACAGTCAAGTTCTGCTGGGACTTGATCATAGCTGTTGGCTTCTTAGCTCCAAGGCCAGCTACAACTACAAGAGGAGATAATGTTTAGGTCTATGACGATAAAGAAGATTGGTAAAGAAATCATCCATACATGGTATGACACAATAACAGAGTTTGTTAGCATTCTACAGCTACTTTCTTTGTGTAGTGGAAGACATCCAGAGACCAAAGATCAAGCCGTTGATGCTCTCGTTGGTCTAATGTTGACCAACGCCTCACTCCAGAGTTTAATATACTCATTGGGCCGGATAAACTTTCGACAATGCACTAAGAATTCTGATGACTCTAAACTTGAGCCACCGTACCAATACAATCGGTTTCTTCTCTCTCTCTCTGTCTACAACTCTCTCTTAGCTAGCTAGCTACACACTCAACCAAAGACTCGAGATCTTATATCCACCGATAAGATCAACTAATGGAAATAATACAACACACGCATGCAATCCAACTGAACCGGAAATAACCAGATCGTCAGTGCTTAACCGTCTAATAACCGGAACTTTCTAACACCCTTAGAGTCTTTGTATACTTGAGTCTTATTAGTTCATATGTATAACTTAACCTTCACAATGGTACAAAACAGCCTCTACGGAGACATTCATAACTTCAGTGAGCAAGCAACACGAGCAGTTCATCATCCAGTGAGGAAAACAGTTTGAGAGGTATCAACTTTGTTCATCATCTTTTCCTCAAACTCTCTGAGGCTTTTCGAAAAACAATACTAGCACGACGGGAAGAGATAAGGAACAGAGCAGTGACGTCTTCTCTGGAGAAAAGGCTTCATCATGGTGTATCTACTGCATCGACCATGTTGTGTTGTCAACAATAGATAACTTGCGCGAGAAGCTACTAGACCATTCGAGAAGCGAAAACTTGGAAAGTGAGATGAGAAGCATGGAAGGGACACTAAATATAGCTATGAAAATACTCAAGAACGTCTTCGTGAATTACCTAAAACAAATTGCAGGGAGCGCTGAGCTTTGGTACCGGTTAGGAGTGTTGAGAAGCGTATGGAGACAACCACCAACTTCAAGAGGTTGTGCCTGAACTTTTGACCATAATGATTGGTTCAATGAAAGATGACGATATTTGGGATATAACTAATACTATTCAGATTCAATGGATTGCCCCTTCGTTAAAGTATGAGGTATTCCCTGAAGAAGAATTAACTTTTAATTTTTGTAATCATAATCTCCCACTTCTTAAGGTCCTTATTTGATTCTCATAGATAATGATAAACATGTTCAATCTTTATCAATTAATACATAAAAGACAGTGGATTCGCCACACATGTTTAATTTATTTATTAAGTGTTTTTAGTTTTCTCTTTTATAAATTAATTTAGAATAAAAAAGACATTCTCAATCCTTCATGCAACACGTCAGCCTTTTTTCTTTCCAAAATCTTTTAACGAATATTGTTGCGCTATATGTTCTTTTTCAATATTATGGTGGCCTACAGCATTTGTTAAAAAAACTAAAAACTAAAAACAGAAATTTTTGGCAACCCGTCAGCCTTTTTTCTTTCTAAAATCTTGTAACGAATATTGTTGCGTATATATTGTTTTGCTAAATTATCATAAATTAACACTCGGTTTTGAAAGATGTTTTTCAAAATACTTACCGGCACTGTGTATATATAGAGATATCGAATCAAGTGCTGTAGAGATAAGACTAGCAGATTTATTACCAAAAAAAGACAAACACTATTTACTCATCACGTTGAATAAATCCATAGCATCACCTCCCACTATCTCTGGCCATCCATCTATATATAACACATCCATGCTCTTCATTCTCTACAAACAACTCCAAAATATAGAAAAGCAAAGACGAAGATTTTATCTCTTGCTTGCTTGTTTTTGTATCCATGGAGAGTGCAGATAGAACAAACTCCTCGACACCAAAGGGTCGAGGAGTAAACTTCTCAGCCCCGAGGAGCTTTTTTCTTAAATTTAGTTCGAAATGTAAGGAAACTTTCTTTCCTGATGATCCATTCAAACCAATATCACAAGAACCAAGCGGTTTGATGAGAACAAAAAAGACATTGGAGTATTTTGTTCCAATCTGTGAGTGGCTCCCAAAGTACAATCTGCAAAAACTAAGGTATGATTTGCTTGCGGGAATAACGATCACCAGCCTTGCCGTTCCTCAGGGTATCAGTTATGCTAATCTTGCCGGTATCCCTCCCATCATTGGCCTATGTAAGATCTCTTTCTTTTTATACTTTTATCATGCAAAATGTGTTTTGTATGAATTATTAATTGCATCCTTTGAATATCATTTATATAGAAAAGCTGGATTTGGTGATAATAAAATTTGGAAACTTTTGTCTCAAAGTGATTTCGCATAAAGGTGTAGTTTTGAATTTTGCACAACTATAAAAATAAACTAAGAAAACGTGTCTTTTTTTTACTGAAGAAAACGTGTCTTTTATTCGTTTATGTCTAGTTGATTTTAAATCCATAATTGTTTTAATATTTTTTTGTGAAATTTAATCATTTTAAATCTATCAACTAAAATTTAATTGGTATTTGTAATTCAGTAGATTTTCTTTTGAATTTATGTCTTTGTATTTTGATATATTATTTTTAAAATCCACTACAATTCGTGAGCCAAGCTGTCAATCTCGGACTAGTTCACCTAAGAAATTAATCCAGCAGCTTAAAAGAATTAATGTGGTTGGTTCAGGTTATAGTAACGGACTTTCACTTTCATAGTAACCCTGTTATTTAAGGTTATTCACTTTAATTTTACTTTCAACGCTTATTCTACCGTGCCGTCATGCCACTATGGTGCCAATAATTTTGTTCTTGTCCATATTAAAAACTTATGTATAGTGTTAAATTAATATTAACACTGAATCTGATACTGAACAGTATGAACCCACTTCAATTGATTTCTCAAGAGTGTCTTTTTTTTGCCAGCCAAATTCAAGAGTGTCTTTTCATTTTCTGAAACGACTAATATAATAAACTTAATATTACAAAAGTAACTTTTTAATAGGTGGTTTTATTTATTTTTTTTTTTGAAGAAGAATAATAGGTGGTTTTATTTCATGAATCATTCATGGAAACGCCCACTATATACATATATATAGTCATATAGTGAAAATTGAAATCCCAATTATTACATACGTAGATAAAATTTTACTGGTTTTGAATAATTAAAATTGCGAGAGGAAAATAAAACATAAATTAATAC
>OVBX01007491.1:0-10790 GCA_900406325.1 Erucastrum elatum
AGGGTTAGCATTTATGTTTGAAACTTGAGGGCCAAAGGTGGAGGTTGGATCGTCAACAACCATGCTTAGTTGAGCGGGGCGTTGAACAGGAACATGGTTCAAATCGCGGAGCACACTGCTGATGCATGAATCGGCATTCTCGGCAGAGGAAATATTGCAAGGCATAACGGGTTTAGGTAGGTTCTCAGAAGGAAGGGTGGTGTCTGAATCAGGGACTACACCATTATCATTTCCCAAAGAGGTGTCAGTACATGGAACCTTGCCGCTAGGAATGGGCTGCGCAATTAGTTCAGATAGACTCTTGAGAAGGGATGATTGCATTATCTGGAGTTGAGACACAATAGCGTCCGTGATCTTCTTATCAATGTCAGTAAGACATAGTGAGATAGTAGTCTGGATGGAATCTACATGCTGGGATTGAAAGGTTGACGAATTCAGTTTCTCGAGCTTGGCGTCTATAGCTTGGTAAAAACGCTTCTCGAAAGAGCTCATCTCATCGCGAATGTGAGACCCAACCAACTTGGCTACTAGGCTATGCGTGCGAGCGTCAGAACCATCAACATCAGTGACTTCAGAAGCATTTTTTTCTTTTGTTTCTTTCTCCTTCTGCTTCTTCTCAGCCCGCAAACGAGTTAGGTCATTGGCATTGAGGCCGCCTTTGAACATTTCCTTACGAAAAACGAATCCTGCCGCTATCAGTCGGACCATGTTGTCAACAGCTAGGTCTTGCAACTCATCCATCCAGTCGAAATCTAGACCGGCAGACCAATTTTCATACGGGTCATCTAGGATGGACTTTGCATGCACCTACATAAACAAAGTAAGGGGTTCGTTAACTTTGCGTGGTTATTGCAAACTAAAACATGGGCCGTTAATACATTGCAGAAAGATGAATCTATAGGTGGTTTGCTGTTAAATTAATATTTAGCATATAATAAAAAATCTAACGCCTGGAATGAAATAGTTAGCAGCTAACATATTAATGGGGTAGATATGATTGTTTGGCTTCGCTAAATATGTATTTAGGTTTCTAATTCGGTGAAAGGTATGCTACAAAAATAAGTTACAGATAACATTACGATTAGCCAAAAATTTGATTAATCATTTTTCCAATACGATCCTAACGATTTCAGTTTTAAGCTAAACAAATTGTTACCAGTTAGTTTTCCGTTTATCGGCTGCGTGAGGGGTTTACAGAGAGGATTACCTGGCATTCTGTATCTACGGTCTTCGCATGACCAGGAATAAGGCAGTACTTAGCAGGAGGGGATGGTTTCTCGGGTATAACCACTTTCTCTTCTTCAGCGGGGGGTTCTTCTTCTTCGGTGGACTCGCTATCGCTGCCAGATTCAACCAATATTATAGGCTCAGATTGGGTAATTTCTTCCTTCAACTGGGGGATGGCGGCAAGAAGTACCAACTGAATTGCATCAACGTAGCCACGTAATGCGATAGAACCCTGGGACAATGCAATTTCATCCTTTGCAATAAGAGAGGTGGCAAGGGTGTGGTAAGAAGCTCTGCCCCAGGGGAATGAGAGAAACTCTTCAAAGTCTCTAATCAGTTCAACATGCTCCGGGATGATGCGAGGTGTGTGGGAAGAAGGAAACAGAATTGACGCCGTGATTGCAAGGCAAGCAAACTTAAGCCTCTTCTCTTTGCCTTTAACGACCTTCTTCTTCAACATATCTATTACGGTATCAACGTAACAGAACTTCAGGGACCCAAAGAGTTCATTCCAATAGAGCTTCTCCTTCAATGGGTTCTTCTTTTTTTTGGCCGGTTCTGGGATCTTCCCGCAGTTCAAACCGGTTACAATAGCGAACTCACGGAGTGACATTCTGACAGGATTTCCCGCAAACAAAAACCAAACTTCGTATTTCTTATTGACCTTGAGAAGCCTCACGAGAACATATTGACCAAACGCACCAGAGAAGGGTGGGTTCTCTTCGATGGCAAGAATCTTTGCGAATGTTGAATTTCGCAGATACTCTAACTCCTCCGGCTCTAGAGCATCGATTAACATCTCGGTCCTCTTGATTTTGTGGTAAGAGTTGACTCGCTCACCGAGAGGTTCTTCTCCGACGGCGAACATTCTCGGAGGTAGCAGTTCCTCATCCATCAGAGCGTTTTTGATGCCTTTCGAAAGTTAGGGTTTGAAATGGGGGAAAATATACTGCGAGATTGAGGGATTGAAAGAGAGAATGTTTAGGAAGATATGAAAAAAAGGAGTATAAAGGAATAGAAGTGTTAGTTGGGGGAAAGTGAATAAATGCGACTGTTCGCTTTTGGTTTCAGACAGAGCAGTTTGAAAACATTACACGATGGAAATGAAAAGGCGTGATACTCTCTATTGACCAGTGAGGCGAAGGAGGAGTGCAGACAAAAAAGCCAGAGGTTGCAGGCCTAGTGAGAATAGGGAAGCGAGTAGTATAAGGGCATTATGGTCCAGTGAAAAGGGGTTTCCTAATGGAGGTTATATGGCAAATTAGAGGAGTGTTGAGGTGCAGTCTCGCTAATTTCTCATTCTTTTATTGTTAAAAGTTTAATAAATATAAAGTTAAAATTAAATATGTCGAATAATATATGTGCATTATTTTTGATAATTATGTTTTATTAGTGTTTGTTTTGTGGTTTAACTAATTTCCCCACAATAAAATAATATTATTGGGTGGAAACAGAAAACAAAGGAAAAAAGTGGAAGAAAAAACAATTACAGAGGAGAAAAAAAAAGTCTGGTAAATTAGAAGAACTTGGAACGAGAAGAAGAACAACTCGTTTAGATACATTTCGTCCTTGTTAGCTATCCTATTTTCTCTTGGTGATCGGAGACGCACTCATCAGATTCGTATCCAGGACCTCCAGGTAAAAAATTCGTAGCTGAAAATCCATTTCGTCTCTCTAGATCCACTCCCCACACTTAAGTGTTTGATTGCAATCCTCGATTCCTGTAGTTGAATTTTCAACGTAATTGAATATTATCTTCCTCTCTGCGTATCATTAGATCCTTCGCCATGATTGAAATGTTCACCATGTCTTCTCCTGACTTGAAATTCTGTGTCCCTCCCTCCGTTGCATTTTTTTTTGTAATTTTTGTTATTATTTGGGAATTAAACTGCGAAGCATCGTGGAGGTATCTAGCTAATGTATGTGTTGGCCTTTTGAACTTTTGATTTCAGCTACAGAGACCTTGATTGGAATGTGTGCTTAATAATACTCATTTAGGCTCGAACGAGGCAAACGCAGAAAAGTTCGCCAGCATGGGAATTTTCAACGACTTGCCTGTTCCCTCGGATAAAACTGTAAGTCCATACTTTCTTCAGTCCTAGCTAAGTTCATAATAAGCTTAACTCACAGCCAAAAGCCAGCTCAAGAGTGGAGCTTATGTATTAGAGTCCACAGTGATGTGGAACTCTAATAGATGGGGAACCAACTGGAATTATCACGATTTTGTTTTTGGTGTGTGTCTCTGAGCGATTAAGTTTATTATGCAGTACCTTAGGGAGGAGCTGGCACAGATAGATGAGAGCTGGGCTGTTGCACGTTTTGACTCTCTGCCACATGTGGTCCATATTCTTACGTCAAAAGACAGGGAAGCTGACATTCGTATATTAAGGGAACAAAGCGATGTTGTCGAGGAGGTTGTGGATGAAGTTGTCCATGCTTATCATGGTGGTTTCAACAAGGCCATTCAAAACTACTCCCAGGTTTCTAGAATCTGCCTAGCTGTGTTTCCACTTATTTGGCATTCAGATTCCGCGTTTAATTTACAAATCTACTATCCATAATAAGTCATGGCTGCTTCTATTATTTATAAATTTAGGTTTTCTTTTGGATCAATACTAGTCAAGAGATAATTTATTTTAGTAAAAGTTCATTCGTGAAGTAAGTTGATTTTGATTCTCTCGTTTTTTTCTTTGCCTTATTTGAATGTTTTCTTCGTCAGATTTTGCGTCTATTCAGAGAGTCCACTGAAAAATTAGGCGACTTGAAGCATGATTTGGCAGATGCAAAGAAGAGCTTGGGTACACGCAATAAACAATTACACCAGTTGTGGTACCGTTCTGTAACACTGCGCCACATCATCTCAGTGTTGGATCAAATTGAGGGCATTGCTAAGGTTGGTTGGATTAGCCGTAACATTTGATTCTTTTTTTTTCTGACAGTTCTTGCTATGTATTTGCTGCTCTGAAGTTTTTTTACTTATAGCACTCGTTTTTTTTGATGATACATTTGTTGATATTTTTCCAATATTTATACTTAGTTTCTTTTACGTTGTGCTATTTTAAAAGAAACTGCTTCTCTGGTAGTCTGGTGTGACAATGGTGGCTCTACCTTTTGAATCATTGAACAGGTTCCATCTCGTATTGAGAAGCTCATTGCCGATAAGCAATTTTTTGCTGCTATTCAAGTGTACCTCCAGTCGTCTCTAATGCTTGAGCGTGAGGGCCTTCAAACGGTACTTTCCTAACTGTCAATGCCTTCATGGGAATTATCTTGGGTCTTCCCATTGAATTGCCAATTTGATCTCTAGGACTGTTTTAGTACTAATCCGTTGAATGGTATCTGTTAACATCTAATTTCCATCGGGATTTTCCCATCATTTCTGTTCGAGAGATCCGCTGCGCACTTGGATGTTGTACTTATAGATATTCTGGTACGTTCACCTAGGTTGGTGCTCTTCAAGATGTCAGATCTGAGCTATCTAAGCTGCGGGGATCTCTTTTCTTTAAGATTCTAGAGGATTTGCATGCACACCTATACAATAGAGGCGAATACAGGTAGGTTTCTTTTGCAGCTTCTCTACGCAAATTTCAGAAGCTGTTACTTTTTATCCTTGGTTACAGGCGCCTCTTTGCTTGATAGTGTATCTTATCACTTCTTTCATCGCCTAATCTCCTGTTCTTAACCTTGTCTATGCTGCAGTTCAGTTGCGTCAAGTATATATGAAAGAGATGATGAAGTACCGACAACAACAGCTATTGCAGCCAGTCGAATGAGCTCACAACCACTTTCTCGTAGAACACGGACACTGAAAGGTGATAGTCAGTTTGGTGTTAGAGGGCTCACAAATGGTTCACACAGAACGGCTTCCACTGACGAAGGGTATGATTTAGCAATCTTTCACTTCCATTGATTCTTTATGGGATATTAGTGACACTTTCTGTGTGTATAAAGATTAATATTACTCTGGATCACTGTTTAGTAACTGTCTGTTTCGTTACGGTTCTTTATAGTGGTTCTCGCGGCTTTATTTATAATATAGAGGTTGAGAATTGCATTATTTCTCTAATCGTTTTGTGGAGATTCTCCTTGTAATTTCCTTCATAAAAATTTCTGTCAGTAAAAGAAAATATGCTGTCAATTGATTATGGCAGAAGTTGCTTTTTCAGCCTAAGGTTTTGTGCTACAGTTGGTCTTTTATAAAAATATTTTGCTTGTTTGCCATTCCCTAACTTTGTAATGTGTCTTTCCTTAACCACCTTGTGTTCTTAGTTCATCATTTGATGGACATGAGGAAGAGGACTCTGTAGAGCATGATGAAGCCTCCGCCGATAGTAAATTGCTTTACCAACTTCCGCCTTGGCTTTCTGATTCCACTCCTGACGAGTTTATTGTACGTACTTGTTACGTTTATATAGCATATTTTATGCCCATTTTTTCATTGAGGCGACATTGCTTTTTCTCCTGTTTCAGGAAGCAGTAAGAAAGAGTGATGACCCATTGCATGTGAAATATCTACAGACCCTTGTTGAGTGTCTCTGCATGCTTGGGAAAGTTGCAGCGGCTGGTGCAATCATATGGTTAGTTTTCTAATACATTTGACCTTTTTAATTGGTTTTAGATATCGAGAAAATCCACTCCTTTAATATCTTTTAGTTTTAGATCGCTAGCAGTGGCCTCATTTTGTTAGTTAACTTGTCATCGATGTCATCATTAAACAGAATCTTTTTTAAATGTATTTGTAGTTTGGGTGGGGGGGGGTTAACATTTATCATTCTTGAAGTTAAAGATGAATTCTAACCTATGTAAATTTAATTAGGTTTCGATTAAGAAAATGGGTGGAAATAACTATATTCCGTTATAGAAATCCTCAAACTTCACTTAGTGATGTTTTTGTGTTCTCTTGCAGCCAAAAACTTCGACCCACGATACATGAGATCATAATATCCAAGATTAAAGCCCATATGGAGACTAGAAATTTGTCAAAGTCCGGGAGTAGTCAGGGTGATCGAACGGGTGCTGTGGGATTGCATATTATCAAAGGGCAGTCAGAGGCCTACAGATTATCAAAGGAGAAACCTCAAAATGGGATGTCAAATTCAGGATCTCACCTGGCTGTGAGCCCGGTTTCGCCTCTTATGGCTCCTGGAGGCAAAGCGCAAACTGCAGCAAAAGACCTTCTTGACTCAATTTTAGATACTATTGTCAAGATATTTGGTGAGCAATACAACTGTTAAACTCGTCTGAATATTTCATTTTTGATATTGAAAGCTCAAGTTTTCTCTTACTGTTGCTTTTATAGAGAATCATGTTGTTATTGGAGAACTTTTGGAGTTGAAGGCTTCACAACATGACATTAACACGCCAAAGTCATTGCCTACAGATGTCAATTGGAACACCGATTCCGAAGCATCCCAAGTTACTGGAGGCTACACTATCAGTTTACCCTTGACAGTCTTACAGGTCTGTCTATAAATTTCAAACTATCTGATTCTTCGTGAAGCCAAGTGTTTATAAACTACATTGAACTATTGGGTATTCATACTTAAGCTTATTGAAATTTTTTGTTAACGGTGAAGAGTGAATGCCAACAACTCATATGTGAAATTCTAAGAGCAACTCCAGAAACCGCTTCTGCAGATGCTGCTGCACAAACTGCTAAACTTTCAAAGAAAACTCCCAAGAAGGATAAAAGGCAAGTGATCCTTAGCACTGGTAGTTCTTACATTCCCGGAGATGGGTTTCACATTTTCATGTAGATACATAAACAACGAAACATGTCCCAAAGAATTAGACATTTAAGATCTTCTTAAGCTAGGCGTCATTTCCATGACCAAGCATGTTTTCTTGTCAGTCAACTAATATGTTCATTTGATAGTTTAGGGATGATTTAGAGCAAAAATTTCTTCCGATGACCTAATAAGAAGGTTTTACGACATTCAAGTCTAGAAATTTGCCATTTAGGTTCTTCTCAGCACTAGTAAAGTGGAGCACTGAAAATATAACACAAATTGAATGTGAAATTCTGCAGTTTGGTTTGTAGTATTTGATCTTGGCCTAATTATTGATAATGGTGGACGGCAGGGGTGCACCTGAAGATGGGCTAACATTCACCTTCCGGTTTACAGATGCAACTGTATCGCTTTCTAATCAGGGTATAAATTAATCATCCTGATTTTTTTTTGTGGTTATAATGCCTTTGTTGGATTTAATGATGTTATTTGCTGCTGACAGGAGCTGATCTCATTCGTCAAGGCTGGGGAAAGAGGGCTTCAAATGCATCACAGGAAGGTTATGGATCTGCAGCAGTTTTGCCTGAACAGGGAATATATCTAGCTGCATCAATTTACCGGCCTGTTCTTCAGGTTTTGATTCTGGTTCATCTAAGCTTTTCCATTTAATGTCAATTTTTTATTCAGTAGACTTATGATCTTATGTACCTTGCAGTTTACTGATAAAATCACTTCAATGTTGCCCAAAAAGCATTCCCAGCTTGTGTAAGTTCAAAATTTCCGTTTGCCTTTACTGGCTGTCATCCAGACAAAGCTAAACACCTGGCTCACTTGCTGAGAAGTTGCCTGTATTTTCACCATCGAGTTTTCAATACTTGATGCAGGAATGATGGATTGCTTACATTCACTGAGAACTTTGTGAAAGATCACCTGTTACCGACAATGTTTGTGGACTATAGGAAAGGCGTACAACAAGCTATATCAAGTTAGTTCCGTAGACTATATAGATCTGATTATAGCGTTTATTGTTGCTTCTTTAGGGTAATTATCCTCTAAAGGTATACACAGTACTACATCTTGGAAGAGGTGCTGTTAGTTTGGTATCTAAGGCTTGGAGTGTTACCATCGCAAGGTGGTTGTAGAAGCATTTGCTTGCAAAACTAACTGATTTGGTTTGTCAATATAGGGTATGGCAATTTATGAGAAGTTAAAGCGTCTTTGGAACTGTTGTATATATTTGGAAAGATTCCTTGGCTTGAAATTTAGGAACTGTTGCATTTCAATAGTTTATGAAAATAAAATACCAGTAGAGTCAGCATGAGAATGATTCGAGGTTCACAAAACCATTTTGCAGGTGCCGCCGCATTTAGACCCCGTGCACATACAACTACTTACACCCCAACCGTAGAAAAGGGTCGACCTATCTTGCAAGGTCTATTGGCAATAGATCTCCTTGCAAAAGAGGCAAGTTAGGCTTTTAAACTGGAAGCTAAACTCTTGTTGCTTTCACATTTTTGATCTGAATTAAGATGAATGGACGGATACCTCCATTTCAATGGTTTGATCCATTTTTTTGTGTTCTCGGCTTCATGATATTTTTGTTATAATGAACTTCCTTGCTCTTCGCTTTTTTTAGGTTCTTGGTTGGGCTCAAGCCATGCCTAAATTTGCCTCTGACCTTGTGAAGTATGTTCAGACATTTCTTGAGAGAACATTTGAGAGATGCCGAACATCATATATGGAGGTAAGGACAGACAATGTCTCGAACATCTTGAAGCTAGCTAGAGTTCAGTTTGAGCTACGTTAAAACTGACGTACTTAAACTAAGTAGTAGTATTATTCTGTTTTAGGCTTTTGGAATTGTCTTGCGTAGTCTACAGTGTAAAGGTAGGTTGTTTTACCAGTCTATGGTAAGCCCTGTAGCAGAACTTGGTATTAAATGCTTAGAAACGGTAGTCCTGATAAAGTTTGATTTAAAGAGAGAGGTGGAAGAATATGAAATTAGCCAATCTTATATGCGCCTTTTTCCAAATAATCTACACTTTCCTCACTGTTTTCTTACGACTTTATGCCTCAAGTGTCTCCAAATGTAAAGCGATGTATTTCTAATTTCTTCCGTTGCGCACACTTTCTGAGCATAAGTTTGACTATTAATATATCAGGCTGTGCTAGAGAAGCTCAGTTACCGGCTCATTGGGAGGCATGATATTGAGAGATTGATGCGACTTGATACGGCGAGTGCTTGTTTGCCATCTTCACTTGGCCATTCTGTTTCTCACTCTGAGGCTGTTGGCTCCGGAGTAGAACTCAATGATCTATTCTTAAGTTTGCCGTCTATCAAGCAGGTAAATTCCATGTGTTGTCTGAAACTTATTCTTGTGTGAACTTTTTCATCTGGTGAAGATTATTTAACTAACTGTGTCTCTTAAAGGAAAATCTAATTCGTGATGACAACAAACTGATTTTGTTAGCCTCTCTTAGTGACTCACTTGAATATGTGGCTGACTCTATTGAGAGGTGAGTTCTTTGGATCGGATTCTTTATGCATACCTCTTCCTGTCATTTCTTGTTCCTATCTCTCTGTACATCTTAGATGTTATCAGGACACAAGGCAAAATGGGAAGTCTATGATTTTATAACAGAGGAAATAGGAACATGCATAATAAAACAATGGAATATGAAAGAGACTTGAACTAGATTAATTGCTGTCTTTTCCATCTCAATTTTAATGAAACTTTCATGTAAAAGAGAAATTTGTATGGTTTGATATGTCTTCCTTTAGTCCTCTCTTCCTTCCCTAAGTAGCAAGTAAACGAAAACTGTTTCTTAAGTTTTGAATTCCAAAAATCTTTAGGCTTGGACAAGCAGTTCCTCGTGGAGCAAGTCAAGCTGAAGGTAATAGCAGGAATCAAGCAACTTCTCCTAGGAATCTGTCATCATTTGCTGATGAGTACAGAAAACTTGCGACTGATTGCCTTAAAGTTCTTCGTGTTGAGATGCAATTGGAAACAGTCTTCCATCTTCAGGTATGTGATCGATGTGTTACCTTTTTTAGGAAGGTGGCGTGGCTATGTGAAATTCAGTATATGGTCTGTAAAACTTACGAAACTCTATGATTTTGAAAAGGAAATGACTAATCGGGAATACTTGGAGGATGAGGATGCTGAAGAGCCAGACGACTTTGTGATTTCTCTTACTTCACAGGTTAGTCATATCACTTCACTGAGGCCTTGTTTACTCTCACGGCCATCAAATATTCGTGTCACTCTCTTCTTCTAAGAGAACTTAGTAAGCCGAAGGACGAATTCATTTCAATTTTATTGCGGTGAATTAGATTTCTGCCTTCAAGTTTTCTTACAGATCTTTTTTAACAGATAACACGCAGGGACGAGGGAATGGCGCCTTTTATCTCTGGTGAGAAGCGAAATTATGTTTTTGGTGGCATTTGTGGAACGGCAGCAAGTGCGTCTATTAAGGTACACCTCTTATCTTTTTTGTAATCTTTGAAACCGGTCTTTACTTACTGTACGGGGGAACTTGTAAGATCTTTGGTGCTTCTAATTCAAATGTCATAACACTGACTATCATCTTCTAAACCGTTAGTCTCTTGTTATGTAATTTTTCTAGGCTTTGGCTGACATGAGATCAATCAACCTCTTTGGCGTTCAACAAATTTGTCGGAACACTATTGCATTGGAACAGGTATAAATTATCCGAGTCTTATTTAGGTGTCGACTTCACTATTTGTAATCACTTACACTAAGCATTTCTCCGTCTACATTTGTGTGTATGATACATCGCAGGCCATGGCAGCTATTCCATATATCGACGGTG
>OVBX01007494.1:0-10787 GCA_900406325.1 Erucastrum elatum
ATCCGGAGTTCATACCAAAACCTTATACCATTAGAGTCATCCGATCTTAGGATCCTTCACACAGTGTCCCATATGAAATCGTAACCGATAACAGAGTAAAGTTCATATCTCACGACTTTAAAGAATTTTGTGACAAATGGAACATCCGCCTCACCTTTTCGACACCTCGACGCCCTCAAGGAAACGGCCAGGCGGTACTGCTAATAAATCGATATTGCAAACCTCAAGAAACGCCTCGGAACCCAGAAGGAATTCTGGTCGGAAAAGCTACCAGAAGTATTGTGGGCATGCCGAACCACCCCACAAAAGGCTACAGAGGAAACCCTTTTCTTCCTAGCCTACGGGATGGAAGCTGTCGTCCCAGCAGAAACCACCGCTGGTAGCCTCCGCCCGGAGCTCTGTACGTCTAGCCCCGCAGCTAATAACCAGGTTCTTATGGATAGCCTCGACTTAATTGAGGAAAGCCGAGACCAAGCCCTGCTTCGCATCCAAAATTACCAGCAAGCAATGGCACGACACTATAACTCCAAAGTAAGGCCGCGACAGTTCGCCGTAAGGGACCTAGTACTCAGAGAGGTGTTCGAAGGAACCAAGGAGCCGGGAGCTGGGAAATTAGGAACCAATTGGGAAGGTCCTTACCGGATTATCCACATAGTACGACCCGGTGTCTACAAGCTCCAGAAGGTGCGAACCGGGGTACCTGAAATCCGATCATGGAATGCCACGAACCTCAAGAGATATTATCATTAAGTACCCAAATTCCCTGAACTACGTTTGGCTTGATCCCTTGACTGTGTACGTAGGCAACTCCGTCATCAGTGCAGCCCCAACCTCTTCTCAACATTCTCTTCACCTAAGCAGAGGGGGCATATGTTTAACACATAGCCCAATACAAATATTGTATAAATATATGTGCATTGTGCATTCTAAAAAGTTTGTTATCAATAAAACAATCGTCTTCGACATTTCGAGTTCTTCAATACCAAAGGTCTCAAAAATCCTTTGAATAAATTCAGGTCCCCATAAACCTGAACCTAAGGTCTTAAAACCCTTAGCAATCTCGGAGGTCTTAAAATCCTTCAAACAAATTCAAAGTCAACAAATTCAAGGTCTTAAAATCCTAAAAAACTAACAAGGTCTTAAAATCCTTCAATTCACCCATTTACAAATCTGAATCCGAGGTATCAAAATCCCCAGTAACCTCGAAGGTCTCAAAATCCTTCAAACAAATTCAGGTTCCTACGAGCCTAAACTCAGGCTCCTAAAACCCTTCGAGTCTAACTTAGGTCCCTAAATGCCTTAAGCTAATATCAGGAACTCCTCTTTAGGATCCTCGCGACCAAATATATTAAGTCTAATGCTTATCATAAACAAGATTCAAGATCTAAATCCGATCCAATGATCACAGTACATGTTTCATCAGGATTCATGTTCGACATGTCTAAACAAAACAAAAACAAACGAGGTAAAGTCAAACGACTTAAATTGGAAAGAGCCAAGATTTAAACATAAGCAAAGGTTTAAAAGCCTCCCCAGGCTTTTAAAGATCCAAAATGTCTTAACATAGATAAAGGTTTAAAGGTCTCCTCATGCAATAAGTCTTAAAGCATAATAGAAATAAAGCCCCTTGGGCGGAAGTCTTGAAAACATAAAAACATAAATTCAAAAGAGCCACAGCTCTCAATCCTCCTTATCTTCCTGAACTGGTTCACCTTCCTTGACAAGAGCTCCTTCCTCTACCTCTTTGGCATCACCTCCTAGAGCCGTCTCGACTGGAGCTGAATTAGGAGCCATCAAACCCAAATTAGAACCATATTCTCCAGAAAAGGATGGATTGAACATGTTAATCTCATAAGTATCTGAGCTCTCCGAGAACTGGGGAAGAGGGAGCTTGCTGACCAAGAAGTCAGACACTTGAGCCTTCTCGTAAGCAATCGTTGCCTCTAGCAACAGAGCCATCAAGCGGTTGTACTCTTCTTCAGCACTCTTGATCTCATTGCTCAGCATATCCTTCAGGAGTTCAATATTAGCCTGAAGCTCTTGGGCGTAAACCAGAGAATCAACCTCGTCCTTCTTCTTGGAGAACTTCTCTTTGACAGAAGCTAAGATCTTGTTGTAAGCTTCAGCAACCTCTTTCTTCCCTTCCCTAACAGCTAGCTTGACTTCAGCCTCCTTATTCCTCTGGCTATCTTGGGACGTAGCAATGAGGTCCCGGACCTGATGCTCAGCTACCTTCCGGGCAGCATCCAAATCATTAATCCTCCTACTCTTCACCTAGATATCGAGCTCTTGACTCTCGATCTTCCCCTGTTGAGCATCAACCTTAGAACCCAGCCTTTTAACTTCAGCTTCGAGCTCAGAAACTCGAGTCCGGGCTTGATCAAGTTCGGCCTTCGTAGCCTTAACCATCTCAGTAACTTGAGCCAGCTCCCCAGCATTGGGAGCATCATGCAAAGCATTATCGAACCTTAGCTGAGCTATATTAACAGCTCCAGCCAGCTACAATAAAAACAAAAATGGCGAAAGGATAAGTATTTTTCAGAAACAAAGGGGGCAAAGAAAGAAAAGATGAGATCATGTACATGACCCATACACTGAGCTATCTCAAGATACTCATCCCTGTTAGTCAGATCCTTGAGCGCCGGAAGGGAGCATCCCACCCTCTTCATGTGCCTCATCATCGTAGCCAAGCCCCAAGGGTCATCTAGGACTGATCCATCTAGGAGTGGGTAAAACTCAACCCGACAATCCCTCCTCTAGAAAATGAGGAAGAGGACCGAGAAGGACCGCCAACCTGATCAGTCCTGGGTCTCTTCTTTCTTGAGGGCTCAACCTCGGAAGTACTTCTAGGTTCCTGGAAATCAGCTTCCGGCATTGGAACCTCAGGAAGAGGAGCAACATCCTGAGCGACTAGCTCGATAGGGGCAACCTCCTCAGCAGGACCGGAACCTCCATCATCCATGACCTCTTTCACAGAATCGAGGAATGATCCCCCTTGGTTCTTGTCACCTCCACCAGAAGCGCTAGCTGCTCTGGAGGGATTACCCCTGGAACAGAACGACGGTTTGAGAGGCGTCTCGCTTGGCTGAGTCTTTTCGGTTCCTGAAGTGATAGCTCTGGTTGAAATCGATACTACCGAGTTACCTTCTGAAACTGGAAAAACAAAAGTCTTTAAGGACCTTAGACCTTAAGGAACGAAGCCCGAATCAAAAAGTAAATTAAAAATTACTCTCAAGATCCTCGACAGGGATGGGATCCTGAAAGAAAGCGTTATAGCTGTCTGAGAATCTGGCTGAACCTATCTGTGAGATAGTATAGGCCGCCCAAGTGCAAGGACTCTGCTGCAACCTACGGAACAGAGCTCTAGTAAGCTTGGTGGAAAACTTCGGAGGATCCTCAATCTCTGCAAACAAAACCAAAAGAGATTAGCAGATCACAGTAAACGAAAATTGAATAAACACATCCCTAAAATTCCTAACCAGATGCATCAGACAATACGACTCTAAGGTCCCGACCCACGGGAACTGTCGAAAGATCAATCTTGACATAAAAATAGTTCTTCCTCCAATCGTCATCACTACCGGAGAACCTGAAAATACACAACTTGGGGCGACTAGGAAGGTAATAGGTCCCGGTACAACCCTCCTTGGAAGCACTCTCCTTTATTGAAAAGAGGCTCATGAGCTCGGTGAGTCCAACGGTAACACCCTCCTCTTTGGACCTAGTGATAAGACCATTTATCACTCGAATAGCTGGTAGTGATCAAGAAGACCCAACAAAAGAGTCGGGAGAGGGAATCTGAGATGACATTTGGAGATGTACTTCTCGTGAACACATAACCAACCCTCCGGAACAGTCTCGGGGGTTTTGTCGGGTTTACAGGCCCGAGCAAGCTCCTTCCGGCCAAGAGCCTGGACCATGAGGTTAACAACCTCCTCATTCTGTAACAGAGAAGGTGAATGGGGCCCGGAAGGGACGCTCCCGCTGGAATCATCCTTCTTTTTCGCCCGCTTGGAGACTCAAGTACCAATCGTCTCCTTAGATTTCTTATTTTCTTTCCTCATCTTAGCGCCAACCTCTTGTATGACCTTCAACAACTTAGCTCCAAAGGGAGTGATTCCGGTTTCTCCAGAGCCTTCCTTTGGATGATCCATAGCGAAGGAAGATAAAAAAAAAATATAGATCGAAGGTTTCAAAAGATTTGCAGAATAACGATGACGAAGTTGGAGATGAAAGGAAAAAAAGGCGAATGCAGTGAAATAAAGAAGAGGGAGAGAAGTTACCTTGGAAACTGAGTCGAGGCGTGGAGAAAGTGGGGAGGTGCAGCCGTTAATGTGTGTAGCCTTATATCCCATCAAACCTTAAAATTCGGGGTGATATTTTAAACCCCCTACATCCGAACCGTTGATTTCATCAAGAATAATTACAGCCATCGGATCAAATAAAGCGAATCTCCAATGAGATATTAGTTGATCGCTATCTCAACAGGAGGTTAAGATCGGCGGCTAAAGATTAGCTTCCGAGGTAAAAAATCTTTACTCGAAAGCCGGGGGCAACTGTTGGACCAAAATATGGCCCGCTAGCTGAGTCTCAGTAGACGTGGGCTGACAAATGGTCCGCGACAAGCCCATCATGGTTTAAATCCACATAGGAAGCTAAAGATCAAGCCGGAGGCTGCGACATAAGAATATTCACGATGAAGGTCACTAGAAAGAGGTAGCTAACATCTCGAAGAAGGAGACGTAGGGCTCGGTCAAGAGGAGGCTGGTACAAGTCCCACAATTGAAGCCAGATATCTCGGAGACCAGTTAAACAGCAATCAAATGATACCTAGAGCTATAAAAGACGAGGAGAACTAAAGATAAGGGGATCAACTCATTCAGATCTATTTCATAAAAGTTCTAAGAGATTTTCTCATTTTCTTTGTAATCAACTACTAAACATCTATTTTAATATCTTTTACCAAAAAAGACCAGAACAAATTACATTCATTCTTCAAGTTCATTACGGGATTCAGCCCACAAATCTCATCTTTCCTACCTTTACCTCACCTTAAATCAAGAGGTGAGTTTAGTCCCTCACATATCTCACTACTCCACCACTCTTATCCAAGCCTTTGGAAGAGGAGGTCCTATTACTCTTCCTAGCCGTATCCGAGCATGCGGTTAGTGTGGTCATCGTAAGAGAGGAAGGAAGAAAACAGCATCCTGTCTATTATGTGAGCAAGTCTATGCTAGACGCAGAGACCCGCTACAGCCATCTAGGGAAGCTAGCTCTCGCCCTGGTCATGGCAGCTCGGAAAATGCGTCCCTATTTCCAGGCTCATCAAGTCGTAGTGATCACCTCGTTCCCCATTAAAGCGGTCCTTCATAAGCCCTAAGTGTCTCGACGATTGGCAAAGTGGGCCATAGAATTGGGGGAATATGATATGGTCTTCCTCCCAGCCACCGCCATCAAGTCACAAGTCCTAGCCGATTTCGTGGCTGAATTTTCTCCCTCCATGCTTCCAGGCTTGGATCAAGAAGTTACGCTCCAGAATAAAGGGGTGGAGAAAGGCCAATGGACACTACACGTTGATGGTTCCAGCAACGTAAGAGGTGGGGGAGTAGGATTAGTCCTAACTTCCCCACGGGAGAGTCAGCTTCAAGGGCCGTGCATTGCAACTTCAAAGCAACCAACAACGAAGCTGAGTACGAAGCTCTAATACCAGGGCTGACATTAGCCAGACAAATGGGAGTGAAAGACATCCAGGTCTTCAGCGACTCGCAGCTCAGTGGCGAGGATCAGATACCTATCAGTGGCCAAACGTATGCTTGACCAATTCGAAAACTGCAAACTCACTCAGATCCCTAGGGAGCAAAACTCCCTAGCTGATGCTTTAGGAAACCTAGGTTCTGCCCTGGAAACCAAGGATCATATGAGCATTTCCTTGTTGCTATTAGAATGGCCAGCAACAGAGAAAGAGGGAGAACTGAGGAGGTAGCAGTAGTAGACGAAGGGGAAACCTAGATGACTCCCATCACCAACTACCTAAGGAACAAAGTCCTACCCAAAGATCGAGATGAGAGCCGCAAGATCAAGAGGCAAGCAGCCAGATATTGCATCTCAGAAGGAAAAGTATACAGGAGATCCTTTTCAGGGTCCTACCTACGTTGTGTAACTCCTAAAGAAGTTGCAAGAACACTAGAAGAGCTCCATGTAGGGGAATACGGTTCCCATTCCAGTGGACAATGTCTGGTGCTCAGAGCAAGAAGGGCTGGCTACTACTGGCCAACCATGGCAAAGGACTCCCTTAAGCGAGCTAAGACATGCAGCCAATGCCAAAAACATGCACCAATTTCCAGCTTGCGACCGGAGAACCTCAAATCCTTGAGCTCTCCTTGGCCTTTTCGGAAATGGGGCATGGACATCGTGGGGAAATTCCCTATGGCGCCTGGACAAAAGGTCTTCCTCCTGGTCATGACCGACTATTTCACAAAGTGGGTGGAAGCCAAAGCCTTGGCAAACATCACAGATCTCCAGATCAGACAATTCATCTGGACAAACATGATTACCCGCTTCAGAACACCTCAAGAGATTGTCACCAAAAATGGACCTTAATTTACCAGCAACGACTTCCAGGATTTCTGCAATAAATTGAACATCAAACTCTCATTGTTGGGGAAAATTATCCAAGGCTAAAAATTTCTCCAGCCTCTGAAGGGGCCCTTGATTTCCAGACGTTTCTCCTAAGAAAGACCCAGGGTCCAGCCCCTGTTAGAAGGTTCCAGGGTCCAGCCCCTGCCGGAAGGAACCAGGGTCCGACCCTCCGCAACAATATGGAAATTTTTCAATCATGGGAAAACTTCTATTTCCACAGATATTAGGGATTTCGCCCTACTTCTGCTGACATACGTCTACTATAAAAGGGGAGCCCAAACCCTAGAACAAGGGATCAACATTCAGAGGCTTAGGGATTAGAGAGTTAGGCTAGAAAACTAAGAGATCATGCATCCAACGTTGTAAACGCTTAAGATACTCAATAATACATCTCTTTGCCTCGATTTCTCTTCTAAATACGTACAAATACATAAATCTTCTTGTGTTCTGTATTACTTAAACGACCCTACACCGAAATTCCATAATAGTTTGGCGCTAGAAGGAGGGGAGTAACTTAACTACGTGACGATGACACCGGAAGACGATTCCAACCGAACCGAATCAACCCCGAAGGAGCATGAGCTCCTCAGCCGGCTTGAAACTCTTCAAAGCCAAATCACCGACCTTCACAAGGCTCCGGAAACCGCGCCTGCAGGTCTAGAACTTGTCCAAGAATTTCAAAACCTAAAGGACCAACTTGGAGAACACTCCAAACAACTTCAACAGAGCGCCGAGAAGCTAGACACTATGGAAGCGAGAACCTTGCCCTCCGGCGAGAGAATCAATCCCTCGGGGCTGTTGGGAACAAACGAAAGTGGTTCAGAGCCAGAGTCCGACCTATGGCTTTGCTCAGCACCCTTCGCGACAACGAGGAAACACCTCAGCAACCTAACATCTTAAACAATGGATCCGATAACCCAGAGGCTGCTCGAGATACAACTCGGGAAGAAGGGAACAACGATTCCGACACGGAGGACGAGGAATACTCACCTGATAATCCCGATATCTCAGATCCAGCTCTCGCTGCCTACCTAGAGAAGGTGGTCTCCGAGAGACTCGACACAATCCAATTTATGGTAGAAAGTCTCCCCAGAGTATCTCTCCCTATCCGGAGAAGTGACCCCAGGTCTTACTCCGACACACCTTTCGTGAAAGAGATTGCTTCTGTCGAGATGCCCCGCAAGTTCTCTTTCCCGAGCATTAATATGTATGAGGGAACTGGAGATCTCGACAACCATGTCGCCAAGTACAAGCAGCGCATGATAGTCGTGGCTATCCCCAAAGAAGCAAGTGAAGCTACCA
Organism: Erucastrum elatum; assembly: GCA_900406325.1. Classification (NCBI taxonomy): domain Eukaryota; kingdom Viridiplantae; phylum Streptophyta; class Magnoliopsida; order Brassicales; family Brassicaceae; genus Erucastrum; species Erucastrum elatum. The sequence continues at coordinate 7,942 of OVBX01007494.1, forward strand.
TGTGCAAAGGATTTTGGTCAACCTTGACCGGTCCTGCCCTCCAATGGTACATCAATCTCCCCACGGGATCCATCACATCCTTCGCCGCCCTCAGTGACAAGTTCGTGGAACAATTCGCCAGCAGTCGTCATCTGGAGAAGAGATCGGATGACCTCTATGAGGTCCAACAACACATGAACGAGTCCTTGCGTTCATATATAGCCCGCTTTAACCAGGAGAAGGTCTCCATTCCAGAGTGCAATGCCGAAACAGCAGTCTCAGCTTTCAAGAAGGGTCTGCTTCCAGAAGGAGATCTCTACAAAGAGCTAACGAAGTATAGGTGTGGGGCATGGCAGATGTGTTATCCCGCGCCTGGGCTCAGGTGAGATGGGAAGAAGACGTCGCGAGTAGGGCCAAGGCTTCCTCCAAGTACGATCAGAAGTCCTCCAGACCTCTAAGGGACGATCGCGACGAGGCCATCCGCTCTCGACCATCCAAATAATCCAGCAATTCGAGCAGGGGCAGGTATCAAAACCGCCATCTACCCCGATCCGAGGGAATGATGGTGTCTACTTGGCCCAGTATTTCTCATCTCGTAATATCCAAACCGGAGCTCATCGGAGTCCTGAGGCAAATGGGTCCACAAGTTAAATAGCCCCCTATGATGAGGTCCCCCGATGCCAATCGAAACCTCAAAAGGTGGTGTGAGTTCCACAACGATCACGGCCACACCACTGAAGATTGTATAGCCCTGAGGATAGAGGTTGCTGAACTTCTCAAGAAAGGCTATCTAAGGGAATTCCTCTCGGATAAAGCCAGGAACCTCTTGAACAAGGAAGGCCCTGGCCTTCCTAATGAAGCTGTTCCCGCATTACCTCCGCAGCAAGATCGAGTGATCCATGTCATCTCCGGAGCATCATACGTAAGCGGGATCAGCAGTGCCGCAGCCAGAAGAAGTACCCGCAATGCCAGGAACGGTCAAGAGACCGAGGTTCCTAAACGCCCAATTTTGGGAACATATGAGATCAGCTTCACCGCGAAGGAGCAAGAAAGGGTCCTTGCTCCTCATCACGACGCCCTCGTCATCTCGTTGGTCATAGCCAACTGCTTGGTCAAGCGGATACTAGTGGATAACGGAAGCTCCAGCAACATCATCTTTCACTCGGCTTACACGGATCTAGGATTGGACCCCCAAGACGCTAACCAGAAAAGCGACCCCACTCGTGGGATTCAGCGGAGAAGTAAAACAAACCGAAGGAGAGGTCCTCCCATTCTACGCTGAGGGGTTAAACCAAACCACCAAGTTCCTAATCGTCGACTGTCCATCATCCTACAATGTAATATTAGGAATGCCTTGGATCCACGACATGGGAGCCATACCTTCGGAGGGAGACCAGGAAAATTCAAGGTCCTGCTATCAGACCACCCTGAAGGGAAAGACCCAGGCCTTATAGCAATTACAGAGGGAGCCTCCAGCTCCTCATACCAAAGAACCGGAGGTTGAAGGGATGGACGAGCTCCCCCTGGGGGAAGGGAACTCGGAGCGGAACCTCAAGATAGGCTCTAAGCTTCCGAAGGACCTAAGACGAATACTGATCAATTTCCTAAGGTCCAACTCCAACTGCTTCGCTTGGTCCCATGAGGATATGCCTGGGATCGACCCCGACATCATCATGCACCAGCTTCAAGTGGACCCGAAGCATCCCCCGGTCAGACAGAAAAGGATGAAGTTTGCTCCCGAAAGGGACGAGATCATTAACGAGGAAGTCAAGAACCTGCTCGACGAAGGATTCATAAGAGAGGTACAATATCCCGACTGGCTTGCTAGTGTAGTAGTCGTAAGGAAGAAGAACGGGAAGTGGAGACTTTTCATCGATTTTACGGACCTCAACAAGTCATGTCCAAAGGATCCCTTCCCTTTGCCTCATATAGATAAGCTGGTTGACGCCACTGCCAGATATCAGCTAATGAGCTTCATGGATGCCTTCTCCGGATACAACCAAATCATGATGCATCCAGAGGACCATGAGAAGACATCTTTTATGACCTCCAGGGGCATCTATTGCTATAAGGTTATGCCTTTTAGGTTAAAAAATGCCAGATCCACCTATCAGAGGCTCGTCAACATGATGTTTGCTGATCAGATAGGCCAGACCATGGAAGTATACATCGACGACATGCTGGTAAAGTCTTTGGATTCAGAAGATCATATCTCACTCCTTTAACAGGCGTTCGCCACCCTTAGAAGGTACAATATGAAGCTCAACCCTTCCAAATGCTCGTTCGGAGTGAGCTCCGGGAAATTATTGGGGTGCATAGTCACTCACAGGGGCATAGAAGCAAACCCAGAACAGATAAGGGCCATTCAGGCGATACCTTCCCCTCGAAACGTCAAGGAGGTTCAAAAATTGATAGGAAGAATGGAAGCTCTTAGCTTATTCATCTCCAGGCTCTCCGACAAGTCCCATGCCTTCTTTGAAACATTAAAGAACCCCAAGGACTTCAAATAGACAGAGAAGTGCGAGATTGCACTATCTAACCTCAAGGCCTACCTCACTACTCTACCACTCTTATCCAAACCTCTGGAAGAAGAAGTCCTATTACTCTACTTAGCCGTATCCGAGCATGCGGTTAGCGCGGTCCTCGTAAGAGAGGAAGGGAGGAGACAGCACTCTATATATTAAGTGAGCAAATACATGCTAGACGCAGAGACACGCTATAGCCATCTAGAGAAGCTAGCCCTCGCCCAGGTTGTGGCAGCTCGGAAATTACGCCCTTATTTCCAGGCTCATAAGTCGTGGTAGTCACTGTTGGACCCGAATATGGCCCTCAGGTGAGGTACCGGTAAAACGTGAGCTACCAAGTGG
>OVBX01007495.1:0-10786 GCA_900406325.1 Erucastrum elatum
TAAAAAAAAAAAAAAAAAAAAAAAAAAAAAAAAAAAAAAACTAAGATTTTGTTGAGAAAAACAAATAGATAAATGACGAAAGAACAGAACTATTAGCTTGAAAAATTGAAAAATATTAGATCGAATAGTTTGGTAAGGTTGATTATTCAAAGCGATCATAAGACTAGAGGAATATTGCTTGGAGTTTGAATAGTTTGGTAAGGTTGATTATTGGCGATCATAAGACTAGAGGAATACATCGTTCAAACGATCGATGTATTCCTCTCGTTTAAACCAAGTTGTCTTGGCCTAGTGGTAATGGAACTCCGGCTGGAGTGCCCGCCCTGGGTTCGATTCCACTTGGCCACCGGGGCTAGCGTTAAATCGCAAGAATACGTGGGTTGCCGTCGGCCTCAGGGGTATTAGTCTTGGGCCTAGAAAGCCTTTGGATTACCCCCTGGTTAATCAAAAAAAAAAAGAGGAATACATCGTTCAAACAATGTTATATATAAGTGGTCTCTGTAGAAAAGACACATACATGAGAATATAGATGATTTGGTAATGACGCCACAAGTCAATGCATGCTAATATAAATCTTATGAAATTTAATACAGTGTATATAAGATTAGATCTTCTGCGTGTTAAGAATTGGAAGTCATCCATGAATGGTGTGGTATCTACAGACTACAATTCCCCTCTAAGGCTTGTTTAGACCTGGCTGATATCTCGTGAAATGTTCAGTTAACCTGTGGAAAAAAAGAAGAGTGAGAATATGATTTGAGGGCATGTGGAAGAACGTGAGCATTCCGGTGGACAATTACAATAATATGGAAACGTACATTCATTCAATTAAACTAAAAGAAGAAGAAGACATAACATAAAGTATTTTTGTTAAAAGAAATAATTTAAAATTTAACTTGGAAGATGTCCTTTGAACACATGCTTCTCTTTTCCTTTTATTTCCTTCTTTTGACGCATTTGCTATTTATTTTTGTACTTTAACTGTCTGTTATATTTATCTCATGTTGCATACGTATGGGAAAGCGTGTATGTTTTTTTTTCTTCGAGTCTAAGGGCATCACCGATGCGCTCCCCAGGTTCGTCATTTGCTTTTTTTTATTATATTTTTTTCTATTTTTTCTGTTTCACTTTTTTTTGAAAAAAAAACGGACCAATCGCGGACCACCACATAACGTGAAGTCTGCATAACAGTAACGACTCCGTATCATGAGAAAGATATCACGCGACCCGGATTCATAACTTTTCGATTACTTTATAATTTTTTTTTCAAAGAAACGGACGAACTCGTCCACGAATCCGCCGCTGTGGGTGGTCTTAGACTTTATTTGAGGGCATTGCCCATTGCAAAAGCAGATCCAAAAGGCCCAGATTCCATAAGCCCTTCGAGACTGCCATTCGTTATGTTACCACTAATTTCAGTTAAGGTTACTTTAATTAACAAAAAAAATGAAGCCGGAACTATGAATCTATTATATTAAAACGTAGAATGGTTCTTCTTCAATTACTGAAATACTTTGTAACCTTCAATGTAGTGACTGTTACAGTGGACCTTCCCATCTTCTTACCATAGGTCATTATAAGACAATGATATTTTCCCTTGAAGGTTTCGTTGAATTGATTGACAAATATATAGTACATATGGTTACAACGATAACAGAGATCTTCCTATATTTACTGAATTATATTAACAAGAATATTTAGCATATTCTCTATAATCTATCATCCTCCCGCAGTTGTAGCGTGGGGTTCAACAACGCCTAAACTGGATCTGAATTATATTAACAAGAATATTTAGCATATTCTCTATAATCTATCATATAAGACAATGATATTTTTCCTTGAAGGTTTCGTTGTATTGATTGACAAATATATAGTACATATGGTTACAACGATAACAGAGATCTTCCTATATTTACTGAATTATATCAACAAGAATATTTAGCATATTCTCTATAATCTATCATCCTCCTGCAGTTGTAGCGTGGGGTTTAACAACGCCTAAATTGGATCTGAATTTGACGAATAGCGTACATGGTAGACCTTTTGTAAAGATATCAGCATGCTGGTGCTCTGAAGGAATATGCATAACTCTGACTTGTCCCATACGGACCTTTTCACGTACAAAATGGATGTCTATCTCTATATGTTTGGTCCGCTGATGTTGCACTGGATTAGAGGATAGATACACAGCGCTGATATTATCACAGTATACCAGAGTTGCTTGTTGAATGGGGCACTTCATTTCCAGTAGCAAGTTTCGTATCCAACAAGTATCAGCCACAGCATTAGCTACCCCTTTGTACTCCGCCTCTGCACTTGATCGTGAAACTGTGGGTTGACGTTTTGCCGACCAAGAAATGAGATTGCCTCCCATGTAAACACAAAAACCAGAAGTCGATCTTCTTGTTGAGGGACAGCCAGCCCAATCCGCATCGGAGTATGCCGTCAGCTCCATCTTCTGATGCTTTAGCAGTTGTAGGCCTATGTTCTTAGTGCCTTGCACATATCGAAAGATCCTTTTGAGAGCAGCGAGATGAGGTTCCCTTGGATCATGCATAAAGAGACAAATATGTTGAACTGCGTAGGCTATATCGGGGCGAGTGAAGGTTAGATATTGGAGACCACCAGCTAGACTTATGTACTCTGTCGGATCGGAGAGTGGTTTACCTTCTCTATCACTGAGCTTTGTTTTCATATCGACTGGAGTAGAGCAGGGTTTGCAGTCGATCATGCCGGAGCGTTCAATGATTTCTTCAGCATACTTTGTTTGATTCAAGAACAGACCTGCACTATTGAATTTGCAAGCGATACCTAAGAAGGAGCTGATCTGCCCTTCGTCAGTCATGGGAAACTCTGTTTTCAGAGCGGTGATGATGGTGTGACGGAGATGATCTGAAGAGGCTGTGATGATGATGTCGTCTACGTAAAGAAGAAGATAAGCCATGTGTCCTAACTTTGAGTAGATGAACAAACTGGCATCACTTTTGCTCTGCGAGAATCCTTGCTTGGTGATGAAAGAGACAAATCTTGCATTCCAAGCACGTGGGGCATGTTTTAGGCCATAAATGGACCTATTGAGTTTGCAGACATGGTTTGGTTGTTCTTTATCCACATAACCAGGAGGCTGGAACATGTAGACAGTCTCATCTAACGTACCATGGAGAAATGCATTATGGACGTCCAGTTGGTTTACTGGCCAGTTACGAGCAAGAGCAACATGTAAGACACATCGGATTGTTGCCGGTTTGACCACTGGGCTGAAGGTCTCTGTGAAATCAAATCCTTGTTCCTGCGATTTACCATTAGCAACAAGTCTAGCCTTTGGCTTTTTGAAAGCACCATTAGCATCATATTTGTGTTTGTAAAGCCACATTGATCTAATGATATTAGTATTTGGTGGTCTTGGAACCAAATCAAAAGTCTTATTTTTAACAAAAGCACTGTACTCATCATCCATTGGTTTGTGCCAAAAGGGGTCCTCGAGAGCTTGGAGATGGCTTTTTAGGAGAGGAGATATAGTGTTTGTGTGAAGTGATAAAATTTGGCATTTTTTGTGGATTCCATGTTTCGACCACTAAAGTTTGTAATCCCAGTGGAGGCCACTAAAGTTAATGGGACGATGGTTTAGTCGTAGCGATGAGAGGAGTATCCGGGACCAATACAACCCCTTCCGGATCCATGCCACGAGCTGAGCCTTCCGTGTGAAGGCTAGAGTCGTCATGAACTCTTCTAGACGGGGGATAAAGGGCGTTAGATCTCATGTCTCACACACAGAGCTAGCTTTTGGGTGTGAGTTAGGCCCATCACTAATATGGTATTAGAGCAGGCCCAATACCCTGACCCATTAATTAATCCGGCCCGGACAGTGGCTCGATCATCCCATTAGCTGATGATCCATAGAAGGTTCAGTTCTCCGAAATCGCTAGAAGATAAAGCATGATTTCGGAGGAGGGGTATGATGGATTCTGCGTGATCAATGGTTAGACCCACCATTATCTCGAGGGAGGGTATTGGAGAGAATATCCCACATCGGAAAGAAGTAAGGGACATGAATAATATATAAGGGACTTGGATCACTCCACTAATTGCCAATTGGTTTTAAGTGGAAGTTCAAGAAACTTAACATGGTATTTTATTATTTTTCTCAGAACTCGTAGTACTTAATATTACAAAACTTTTCTATAGAATGAAAAATAAATTTATATGAAAAATAATAAATTTAAGTTTATTTCATGTGGTTTATTTTAGAATAACTAAAAGATTTTAAATTAAATTTAATAATAAATTTATAATTAAAATTATTTTTTTAAATTTCAATTAAAATAAAATTTTGAAATTAATGATAAATAATAAATTTTAAAATTAATTTTTTAAAATAATTTGTTAATAAATTAAAATTTTATATAAGTTTATTAAGATTAATAAAATAATTTTTTAAAAAAAATTCTAAAAAATAATTTTAGTTTACATGTATCTGTAAGGTGACTTTTTAAGTCACATTATTTATATAAAAGGGGTTTATAAAAAATGTCTTAAGAAAATCTTTGAACTTGCCTCAAATTTAGCGGCCACAGCCTACAGCATTGCTGCTTATGTCGAACCAGATATCAGTTTTTTTTTCTTTTTTGGTAAGATGAAATAGAGAGAATCTGGAAAAATAGTGAAAATAAATCTAAAATATGATATTTTTTTTCTATTAGAATATGTTGTATAAGTGTGTATGTTCTCATGTGTTTGTTTGTTTTGTCCCTTGCGACAAAAGTCTCAGAGGTATGTGACATCCCGAGTTTGAGCCTTCGAAAGTTCTAAAGTTCTCGGAAAATTAACATACGGACCATCGGATGGGATGAGACTCACGGACCGAGAGACATGCGTGGATGACTCATTAACTGTAGACGGTCTGAGCGTTACAAGTTCCATGTAACTAAATGTTGCATTGTTTTCTAGCTCGTTGTATTGTTTAAGAAAATCAACATTCCATTATCATTTCGTTGTACCTTGTTATTTTTTTATTTATGTTACATTCACATATTACAATTTTTTCTTTCTTCGCCGTCATATTATTCTAGCGTCTGATCATTAATTTAGCTTTAAAATCAACAACCTATCTGTTCACTCATTAGTGTTTATAAGAGTATTGTGACTATATAGCAACCACAAAAACCCCATTTCAAGAGATAAATGATTCATCTAGCTAGCTTCTGTACACATTTTTCAATTATATACAGATGGATGGTTTTAAACTAGGTTCTGATTCGAACTATATAGCATTTGAATTTCTTTCAGAGCCAACATTTTTTTTTGGTTTACTGAAAACTTCGTTGTAACTTGTAAATAATATACACCTAACTAAACACATACGTACCTCTTTAATTCATAAATAGATGAAAATGAAAGAAAAATGCGTTTCACAATTTCGCGATATACAAATACGTAGGTAGAGACCGTGAATAAGATAACAAAAGGGAGTTTCATCGTGGGTTATGACTTATGATATTTTAAAGCCCCGATAGGTCTTACTTTCAAATGGTTAATTTGCCTCCGAAAAAGACGAAAATATTTAAGAAAAGAAAGAATTAGAATAAAAGTTGGACCAAAGAAGTATATCATATCGTCATGGTATTATTGGAATAGAGTCTCATCTCTTAGCATATCTAAGTTCGACATACAGTAGAACCTCTATAAATTAATAATCTATAAATTAATAATCTCTATAAATTAATAAATTTTGCCGGTCCTAAATTGGGCCGGTGTTAAATATAACAGAAATCGATAAAATAATAAGATAATAATAATTTTAAAACTTCTATGTAAATATATAGTCCCCTTAAAATCATAAATTAATAATCTATCTATATATAATTTTTATATAAGTACAAGCTAAATATTATAATGTTGGTTTTATATTCACAATGAAAATTCTTTATTTTTCTTAACATTTCAATACATTTTGATAATATGTAGTAAAATTATACCGAAAACCACTTAACAATTCTATGAAACATAAAAATATAAAAAATAATATAATAAAACAATATGGAAGTCAAATTTATAAAATTTAAATAATCAACATACGGTAAAATAAAATATTTTTTATAAATAAATATATTCAAAAATAGAAAAAATCTAAATAAGGAAACTTTTGTAAATTAATATCTCTATAAATTAATAAAATTTCAAAGTCCCAACATTATTAATTTATAGAGGTTTTACTGTAATATGTTTATTTTGGTCATGAAATTTGGCTTGATTACGTTTGACATATATAATATATTACATGCTCTATATGATACCTCGTAAAAGGGTTTACAAATTACAAGAGATTGAGAATTCGATAGATTATTCAGTAACACATCATAAAAAAGTCTTCACTACAACCCCTTAATTCGTACATGAGACACACTTACCTTTATAAAGCCAATAAAAACAATTTTGATAAAACATATACTCACACTTTAAATATCTACTAAAAGACTGAAAACATAATTATATAACCATACCTTTCCCCTGAGCCCCAAAATTAGCATTTGGATCATATATATAGTAGCTCCACCATCCACGGTCTGATTTCTCCTCAGTAATATATATATATATATAGCTCCCATGACAAGCGATCCATGTATAACCCAACCAACAAAATAATCATCAAGAATAGTGGTGCATACTTAGAATGAGAGATGGCCTGTTGAGTTGTTGGAGGTGAAACCAGTCCATGAACTACTAATGTTGCTACTACCTCCCCAAGATGTGTATCCATCATTCTCCTCCACTGGTTTTATGTTAATGTTCCCCAAAAATTTTCTAGATAAGTTATTCACTCCGTTCCCACCCTGATCAATCTCTTCGGCCTTAACATATTTAGCTTGTGCAGCCTGTTCTCCACTTAAAGTCACCATATCAATCAAGGGTTTAGACCTTAGCTGATTGGAATAATCACTGCTCTCTTGTTGAAGATTAGTATGGTTAACATATCCATTGCCTTCTAAGGATGGATACATCACATTTGAAGATTGCTCCAACCCTTTCGTGTTAATCAAGAAAGGGAGTTGCTGAGGTTGTTGCAATGAAGATATTCCCCATGGACTCAAGATCCCACCACTAGAACTCATCCCACTCATAGTGTAATCTACAGGGCTTTGGAAAGGAGGCAATATGGGCAAGCTGGAATTAAACCCTGGCATTTGACCGTAGCTAAGAAACTTGCTAGGGTTTAAGTAACTTGCGTCACAAGAAATCGATGAAGTAGTATTACTGTTATCAGCCGAAACCACGACCATAGATTTTGATTTCCCACAGCCGTTGGGTTTGCTTCTCTTGTTCTTTCTAAAGCCTCCTCCAACAGGAACATTCCTTAGTGCACCGCCACATGTCCAATAACGGCGACATGTCTTGCAGAAATGACGAGGCTGAGTAAGGTTGTAGTTATTGAAGTAACAGAACTTAGTATTGGTGGAGTCACACCTAGGGCACTTTAGAGATGCTTCAGGCAATGGGATTTTCGCGATTCGAGCACGTTCCACCATTGAATTCATCCTGGCTTGGCTCGAGCCAGCCTGAGAAGCCGGCGGTGATGAGAACTGTGGTAAATTGTAACTAGGGTTCTGGTCAGATGTAACACGGTCTAGCTGTTGTGTGTTTCCTTGCTGCATGTTAACATTTTACTTAGTTTCAAGGAATGAAACATAAACGTTTTCTAAAGAAACGGTTGAAACATCTATCGAGGCATATATACATAGCAAACTATTCTACTTTGATAAGATGCGCTGATTTATAACAGCTTTTCATAAAAGCTGAAAGAAGATGGATAAGTAACTCAAACTAAAGTAGTAGTAACTTTTATATTTTTCTTTTGTTTAATCCAGTGGCTGGAAAAAAAAAGGGTAAATGCTAAGCAGAGATTAAAAAATCAATCTTTGAGAGTCTTAATTTGAGAAACAGCCAAATAAATCATCATTTATATTTCATGGTATATTCGACAAGATAGGAAACTAAGGAATTTTGATTAAAAAAAATGGAAACTAAGGAATATCTATATATACATGCGTCCACTATGAAGAAGAGGCAAGCAAGCTAGCAATTTTGTCAAAGCAAAACATCATTTTTTTATATAAATGATCGAACTTGGAGAAGTGTAAAGCGGATCAAGAACATATAGTATCATATATAGAGTGATTACCTGCTGCCAGTTGTGTGAATCGAAATGATTCACTGGAAGAGAAGAGAAAACCATCTCCGAGTTAGCTCTAAAAGCTTTCTTCTAAGGTAAGATTTTGTAGATATGGTGGAAAATCACATCACTTAAGAGATAGAGTTGATCTAGAGAGAGGGAGAAGAGAAAGACAGAGAGAGAATGGAGGAGCTGAATGAGAGAGATAAAAAGAAGAGATGAGGTTTCCTTATTTAATTTATTGTGTATTTTAATATCTTTCTTTTTTCTTTTCGATTTTTTCCATCATTCTCTTGCGCTCTTTGTTTCTTTTTGTTTTCATCAAACCAAACCTTCTAATTTATTTTTAACCTTTTTGTAATTAAGTGTCAATTTGAACATCTATATGTGCTTATCTTTCCAAGTGTATATATGTGCGTCATTGTTTCTTGGTTATATCAAATGTTATATGATCAAATATGAATTGATGATACGATTGCTTGTATTTGTTTAAAGAGTAATATCTAAATTTATCTCTAAAATGACTTGGTTTCATCCAAAAATATATTACTTATGATTTATGAATTTGCAGTGATTAGTTCAGAATGTGTTTATCTAAGAACATGTAGTCCTTATATATACAATTTGATCAAATCACTCCACTACGACACTTGGTAGTTGGTTGAAAAAGAATGTACTGTATGTGTATTTCGTAATATTCCTTGTCAATCAACAGTGAGCCGAAGACAGGTTAAGTTTAAGTTGGAAGCAGTGGTGGAGCCAATGAAGGAGCGCATGGGTCAACTGACCCCTGTGAAATTTTGAATTTGATCTAACATATGTGTATAATTGTTTATATATTGATTAATTGTTTAAATTTTAATGGTCTGACCCCCTCATAGCTGAGCAATTTTGCATATGTAAAATTTTGACCCCAGTATATTATTTTTCTACCTCCGCCACTGGTTGGAAGCCTGGTAGATAATTAACTCTCTCCTCGTCCTATGCGATCCCGCTTTCTATAAGTCGATGTATTATATATATTTCTTAGGAAGAAAGAAAACTATAGTATTTCATGAGAAAGGATATTTCTTGGATTCACATAATATAACACACACACATATATACGTTTACATAATATAACATATATATATATATATATACTTTATGGAGAAACGATAAGGACAGAGTTTTCTTAGCATGTAAGCTTTTTTGCATACGTTTACAGTGGTGCCCAAAAAGAGATGTGAAGAGCGAGAGTGGCCATGCAGAGAGAGAAACCCTAGGTACCTCCTTTCCTTTTTATATTAAAAAGGTCAAGAACAACGAGGGAGGAGAATAATTAGATTAGTTCAAAAATCAAAAAGATTTTGAATTGATAAAGAAATTAATAAAGGTGAACTGGTAGTGGGCTGGTCTTTGGTGGAGTTGTCATAATCGAGTGTCCCTTTTGTTTTCCTCGAGTAGGACCCAATTTTCATTTTTCATAGTATTATTTATCGTTACTATTCTTAACATTATTGTCATTGTTGTTTTTGTCATATGAATATTAAAATATGCAGTAACCTCTGCATGGAGACTGGAGAGTCTAGATTCCGAACCATTTAGCCTAAGGATGATGTTTTTAAGAGTATAGGAAACCTTAGAGATGTCCCAAAAAAAGGAAATCCTAGAGATCTTCGCAAGTTCCTCAAAATCTCTAGTATTTCTAAATCTACAGGGGATGTTTTGAAAGACAATGTCAAGTTTTGTGTGTTTTATCGAACATGCATGCTTTTACATCGTATATATCAAATTAGCTATTAAGATAGAATATATAGTATTAATTAATCAAAATAAATGTGATGTCTTAATGTTGGTTAAAAAAAGATGCTTCTAGAGAATAAGATGATATTTGGAAATAAAATGATACAAATTTATGTTTAAATATAATTAAAATGTGCTGGTTGGTAATCTGGAATATTAATACAAAACCAAAGGAAGCATAATCGCCAGCATATCAAATCATGATGATTCCAAAAGAATGTTTCTTTTTTTTTTTTCTCAGACTTGATGTGAGCCATGTACACCCTAATATAGCTAACTGATAAAATTGATCAATATAGATTATAGACTGGAAAGAAAAAGAAAAAAAAAGACTTCGCATAACGTACGTAAAATTAGAAAAGACGGACATGTAGGAAGGTGTCCCAGTCAGCGATTTGTAAAAGAAAGATTTGTGGTCCAAATTTGATATCAGACCTTCTTTTTATTGGACCATGGTAAGAGGACACAACAGCAAACACTGTGACTATATATCATTCAGAATCAAGAAATATCTAGCGATAAAATATACATACTTTTAAGCTAAAGAAGAAAATCTTCATAATATTTCGTAAATTGCGTAATGAAGGGGAAGGGGGGGGGGGGTTACTTTATTCATTCCGCACTACGTAAGGTTCTTAATCTCAAAGAACACAAATCTTAGTATCTTACATAGCAGCAGGTAAACCTTCGTCTGCATGGTTTCATATTGTCGTGCTCATTAGTTTTCCACCAGTCATATCACACGAGGCTTTAGTGAAGCTAGCACATATATACACTACAAAAAAAGTTGCTATTCATAGCACATTGTTATAGCTCGTTTTACCGAACTGCTGT
>OVBX01007496.1:0-10786 GCA_900406325.1 Erucastrum elatum
TTTGGTGGCTAAACTTCGTCTAGGGATAAAAGACTCAGCTAACTCAAGGAGAAGTCTGTGACTGGGTTTTTCTTCATCGTCTCCTTTTTTGCCTTTGCCGGATTCTTTCTTGCCGTATTTTTCAGCTTCTTGTGCGGCGCTGCAAGGGTGCATTGATGATGCAAGACTTTTGGAGACGCATATGTTTGAGATAGGTGTTTGTCCAATTGTTAGGAGTAGTGATATGAATCCCAACAGCATAAGCTCTTTAATAACAAAAAAAAAGTTAAGTGTTAGAATAAGAAGCTTGTTAATGGATGAAGTTAGGTAGCAAAAGATATTTTTTTTGGGTTTAGTGCTGTCATTTTTTTCTACCTGCTTTGACCTTTTCAAGAGCTTCATAAAGAGCCTTCTTGTGCTTCTGTTTGAACCACTGCCATTAAAGAAAACAAAGAGCAGATTTAGTCATAAGAGAAGTGGAATGAAACAGATGAAGTAAGAAAACACAGAGTGACAACTAACGCACAGCAAGATGAGCAGAGAGAGAAGCTCTAAACAAGAAAAGTTATGTCGAAACAAAAAGAAATTGAAAAGAAAAAAGAGATCTGAAGAACAGAAGAAACAGAGCAAGAGCACTAAACAGAGGAATCTTGATAAACATGTGAGGACTTACGGTTCCAATTTTGTGAATGGATTTTTCAAGGACAATGGAAATGAACAGTAAGACGAAGCAAACCACAGCCACTGCCCACGTAGAGGTCTCCTCTAAAGTCCTCTCTTTTACTTGATCCGCCATTAGAATTTGAAGGAAAAAAGCCTAAATGACTATGCCTTTCCCAGAAATCTAGTCTTTAATATAATAGAAACACAGACAGAGAGAGACAAGACACGGAGAGAGAGAGTTTCGTGTTCTTCTTTTGCTCTCAGTTCTAAATCAGTACGCTACGCAATTATGAACAGCGCAGTTGTCTGGTCATAATATATAGAGGGAGCAATGAGAAGGCTGAAAGAGAAAGAGGAAGGAAGATGAAGATAAGACCTTCCCGCAATGAGAGACTGTAAACTAAACGCTGAATCTGACGTCTTTTTAAGAAGCGTTCAACGTTGACTTTCTAATTTGTTCGCTTATGTCTTAAAGACTTCTAAATTATTAACCGTGTTCTTTTGGCCTTGTTGTTGTGGGTCAATCAATCATGTTTTTTTTGTTCTCATTCACTTCAGATCTTTTCTAGTCTTGTTTGGCAACTAGATTAATTATACTCAGCTTGGTTTGGTTTAAAATTTTTAAAATTAAATTAAGTTAGTTTTTTTTTTTTTGCTTAAAAGTTGTTTAGTTTTCTTGTTCTACTTTGTGTGTTCTCTTGTTGTATAATACTATAGTTATCCATTTGACCAAACACAAATACTATGGTTATCTCAAATGGCAGTTGAGATAAATTAATTAAGAATAATAATACCATAATTAGCATGATGGGATCTCGCTGGAAACCCGTATGCTTTTACTTTGTTTTTATCTTTTGACCTTGTTGTCTTAGTATACAATCTAACGTAATAAAATATTTTGAAGAATGAGATACTTCCCAATGAAAATATCAAAAGAGAAAGACTGAAAGGGAGTAAACGGACTGATGCGTAATTTAACTTGTGGCTGCTTCGTCTGATGTACTATATATATACTAGAATCCAATGAAATTAATTTTAACGAATTTGTATTAGAACTATTATCTTTGTCGCACCTACAAAATATTCGGAAAATGATGCATGTACAGATGAACCGATGCATGCGACAATGATTAGTTGACAGTTCCATTAGCCATCGCAATAGTCTTAATTTTATGGCGGCCCTCAAACTATATGCAAAGATGTGTATATAATAAACAGATTTCCATTAATAATCTTTAGAAGAATAAGAGTGGTGACCGGATGAGACAGCTCAACCGGTTTCGACTCTGTTGGCCAATTGTCATGCCCGCGAGTTCGAAACCCGGCTGAGGCGAACTGCTCTTCCGTGTCATTAAAAATGCGGTACTGGGCCANCGAGAATACGAGACTAACCGCAAAAAAGAAAGATTAAACGTCTAATATGGACTGCAAGTGGACATACCCATATATACTTTACATATAGCAATTTGACAGGCTTACTTTTTTTCTTCTTTGCAGAAGAAAAGTTTAGAGTTTAAATCAGACGGGATCTAGCTACGTCAGTGAATATCAAAAAGTTTTTTTGCGGGTATACATTATAAACCATATTTCGTGTTTATAACTGACAAAAGTGCAACTTATTTCAAAGAGAACAAATAAAAATTTGCCTATATGTACTCATATAGGAAAATAAATCGAACACTTGTCAGAAAAAAAAAAACATATATGCGTAAACAATTAAACATACATTGTAAAAAGACGACACGCACAAATATATCATTAGTTAACTCTTTGAAAATCAAGTTGCAAATATATTACTAGGTTAGGAAAAAGAAATCAAAGAAGTCACTTGTCTAGAGAGTTACTTAGATATATACTAATGTAATAAAATATACAAACTCTTCAATCAAAAGAAAAAAACAAACACATTATTAGTATATGAGGTTGAATAGTCGTTGAGGCGTAATGTTTGATTAGCAAGATCGTATGAAAATGTGAAAGACATTAGACATGTTAGTCATATTTGATTCTTTGAATATGATTTAGTAAAGCAAGACGAGGCAATGTCCAGCTTAATAGAGAAAATTTGAGGAAATGATGTTTTGTTATTAGTTTACGTTTGAATATATTTTAATTTGGAGTTACTTATAATAAAGAAACACGAAGGTTCTTATAATTATTCAATGGACGTTTTGACCATTCCTGTTCAAGACAGTGATCTCATTCTCTTCACACTTTATAAAATTAATGGAAGGACAAGACACAAATACTATAATTAATCGTAATTGAATTTACATAAAATCTAGTTCTTATGTTAACAACATTTACTGCCTTCGTTTTGTCGGGCGATATCAAGTCCCATGTACTTTAGTAGTTGAATACAAATGGTGATCTAAAACATTACAGCCTCCCTACACAGACCAATTTGACAAAAAGCCCACCGAACCAACTGTCAAAAGCTGCTAGGAAAAAAAAGAAACCAGACCGAACTAAAATTTCGCCGGGTTTATTTAATTTCGAGCGAAATCATTAAAACCGGAACATATCAAAATTAGAGGAAAACCGAATCAAACCGGCTTTGGTCAAAACATTCATCTTGTTCAAAATCAAATCCTCAAAACCCCCAAAATTCAAATTCAAAAGCCCTAAAACCTTTTCCCCACTCAGTGATTCCATCACCGGTAGTAATCATCGCTTCGGTGGTGGAGAAAGTGAAAGGCTTTGCGAATTCGAGCGATGACTCAGTCTCTCACCATTTCGGCTTCATTTGAGAATCCTTCCCGCCAGAATCAGGTGTCGTAAACCATCCCATTTTACTCCTTCGAATCGGCGTCCTCTTGTTTGAATTTTATGTAATGGGTAGAACAAAGTATATAAATTGATTCACAAAAAAAACGTTATATTTTACCTTTAAGAGATCCTGAATTGTGTTGTGAACTATGGCCAGATTGAGATCTTGAAGAAGCATTCTTGGAGCAATGTTGCTGATGGAAAACACGGACGAGGAGAATTTCAATGGAATCCACAGACGAGGAGTGAGTCCTGGATTGCTTTCTAGGTTTATGTTCGAACTAGCCTTAGGGAGACGCACACATGTTGTGGCTGAGCTCGTTGCTGGATTACAAAGGGGAAAGGAAATCACAGTGATGATGTTTAACGGAACCAGCTCTCTTTTAGCTAAAGTCTTCTACAAGGCAGAGTTTAATGAGTAGTTCGATATTCAAAAAAATAAAAGAGTAATTCTCTTCAGTTGATATTCCCGTTGGTGCATGGTTCAGAGACATTGATGCTTTTGTTGTGTCTTCTTACCAGGTATCTACCAATTGTTGCAGATGTTGTTTCTATGTATATTAAAATGTTATGCACTCAAATTGATTAGATCATCGTAAACACAAAAGGGTAAATAATTGAACTCTCAAATCTCAATTTGTTTTTTATCTTCGTTTGTTGTGAATGTACGTACACAAATTCTCACATGATAAGTTTAGACAAAAAAAATGTCTAGTATGTAAAGAGATGCTCAACTCTGATTAATACGAGATCTTTTGGTGAAAATCCGAAAATATATCTATGCGTCTAATAGACAATATCGTAATAATCGGACAATAAAATTAATCTTACAGAAGTGCCATAGGATTAACAGTCAGAAATTCAAATATATTCATCAGTTGATCATCACACATCTTGAAGCTGAACAAGGTTTGAATGCAACGAATCGTTGTTTCAGAACTTTTGGGCAAGTAACCTGCCACGCTGATTGCAATAGAGATAAAGATAGTGTCTGACGCAAGTTATGCCAGAAAAACTCAGATAAGTGTTTGATTATAGTTGAATTGGTGTTAGGGTTATGTACGTATGAATGCTTATAGTTTTCTTACAATCATACTTTCCGACGATTAGACACCTGTACTGAAAACTAATCCAGTTTGGAGCAACAAGAAGCTCGAATCCGCAGACTTTAAACAGTGGTTCCACTGACATTTAAGTCAAAAAAGTAATATTTGTTTTCTATTTCCGTAATCAAATTACTCAAACGTTTTGGCTCCATTAAAATCGCACTATAAGGCAAGTAGCCCTCTCACTTTATATCTTCCTCCCACGCACGCTGCATCAAAAAGATAAGTCAAGATTGGAAGTTTATTCCACACTCATTGCTAATTCAATGAATCCAAAAGACACATCATTACTTCGTTGAAAAGAAACATTAGATCATCTTCTTCTTATATATAGACAGAGAGAACCTAAAAGCTTACTTCTTACAGAACAAACAAGAAAGCAAAACTGGAACCATTCTGTTTCAAATTGTTATGGTGGTTATATTAAACATGCGTATTCTTCTTTTTATACTTGCAACATTATCTTGCTTGTCTTTGAAGCTCTGTTTCGGTGAAGACAGAATCACGTTCTCCACTCCTATCAAAGACTCAGAGACACTTCTCAGCAAAACTGGTGTTTTCAGGTTCGGTTTCTTCACTCCTGTGAACTCCACTGGTCATTTACGTTATGTTGGGATTTGGTACGATAAGATTCCAGTTCAAACCGTGGTCTGGGTTGCTAACAAAGACACCCCCATCAACGACGCTTCTGGTCTTATTTCCATCTCTGGCGATGGAAATCTCGTGGTCAAGGATGGCCGAAACCACCTACTATGGTCGACCAACGTCACAGTACCAGTGGCTCCAAATTCTACTTGGGTTCAGCTAATGGATAATGGGAATCTTAGGTTACAAGACAACAGAAACAACGGTGAGACTCTGTGGGAGAGTTTCAAGCATCCTTACAATTCTTTCTTGCCTAGAATGACTCTTGGGACCAGCAATAGAACCGGAGAGAATCTAAAGCTTACCTCATGGAGAAGCTACGTAGATCCTTCAACAGGGAACTATACAGCTGGTCTTGCTTCTTTCACGTTTCCTGAGCTAACCTTTCCTGAGCTTCTCATCTGGAAGAACAACGTTCCAATCTGGCGTAGCGGACCGTGGAACGGTCAGGTTTTCATCGGTTTACCGGATGTGGACTCTCTTCTGTTTCTTGATGGGTTTAATCTCATCAATGATAACCAAGGAACATTTTCGATGTCATTTGCTAATGATTCCTTCATGTACCACTTTAACTTGGATCCTGATGGAGCTATCTATCAGAGAGATTGGGGTACTAGAGGTTGGAGGATTGGTGTGAGGTTCCCATCGACGGATTGTGATGCATTTGGTAGATGCGGTCCATACGGGATCTGCAACTCTAGAGAAGATCCAACTTGTAAGTGTGTAAAAGGTTTTGTGCCGAGGAACAACACAGAGTGGAATGCAAGGAATTGGAGTAAAGGATGTGTGAGAAAAGCTCTGTTGCGGTGCGAGAGGCAGAGGAATGTAAGTAGTAATGGTGGTGGAGGAAAGGGAGATGGGTTTTTGAAACTGCAGAAGATGAAAGTGCCAATCAAGGCGGAGCAGTCTCTAGCTAATGCGCAAGCTTGTCCTAAGCAGTGTTCAGATAACTGTTCTTGCACTGCTTATGCTTANTGCGGAGCAGTCTCTAGCTAATGTGCAAGCTTGTCCTAAGCAGTGTTCAGATAACTGTTCTTGCACTGCTTATGCTTATGATCGAGGAATCGGATGCATCCTTTGGAGTGGTGACTTGGTTGATATGCAATCTTTTTTGGGGAGTGGGATTGATCTTTATGTNGGCGGAGCAGTCTCTAGCTAATGCGCAAGCTTGTCCTAAGCAGTGTTCAGATAACTGTTCTTGCACTGCTTATGCTTATGATCGAGGAATCGGATGCATGCTTTGGAGTGGTGACTTGGTTGATATGCAATCTTTTTTGGGGAGTGGGATTGATCTTTATGTTCGAGTTGCGCATTCTGAACTCAGTGAGTAAAAATAAACTCTAATAGTCTCATTTGTCTTCTTGTTCTCCATTCAATTTGACTTTATTGACTTATGATTTGTCACCAAATCTTGTAGAAACACATAGCGAGCTAGCAATTATGGTAACAGCACCTGTGCTAGGGGTTACATTTGTTGCTGCGGTCTTTGTTCTTTTAGCATGCCGGAAGTTCAAAAAGCGTCCAGGTTAGNTTTTGACTTTATTGACTTGTGATTTGTCACCAAATCTTGTAGAAACACATCGCAAGCTAGCAATTATGGTAACAGCACCTGTGCTAGGGGTTGCATTTGTTGCTGCGGTCTTTGTTCTTTTAGCATGCCGGAAGTTCAAAAAGCGTCCAGGTTAGTGTTTTGTTTACTTCTTGATGATAGTTT
The DNA here is from genome assembly GCA_900406325.1 of Erucastrum elatum. Taxonomy (NCBI): domain Eukaryota; kingdom Viridiplantae; phylum Streptophyta; class Magnoliopsida; order Brassicales; family Brassicaceae; genus Erucastrum; species Erucastrum elatum. The sequence continues at coordinate 6,877 of OVBX01007496.1, forward strand.
CTTGAATCATAATTTATTTTCTTTATATATCATTTGGCTTAGCAGCACCAGAGAAAGATACAAGTGCAGAGCTAATGTTTAAAAGAATGGAAGAACTTACAAGTGGTAATGAGTCTGCTTCTAACCAAGTCAAGCTCAAAGAGCTTCCTCTTTTTGAGTTTAAAGTGTTGGCTACAGCAACCGATAGCTTTTTTCCCGGAAACAAGCTCGGGCAAGGCGGGTTCGGTCCTGTTTACAAGGTAAATACATTAAGCGAGAGGCAATTTTGAATTTGTGTATAATTTCGGAATAAGTGACTGGTAATCTTTTCATCAGGGAGTATTGCCAGAAGGGCAAGAAATTGCAGTGAAGAGGCTCTCAAGGGCATCAGGACAAGGACTTGAGGAACTTTTGAACGAAGTGGTTGTGATTTCAAAGCTGCAGCATCGGAATCTGGTGAAGTTACTTGGCTGTTGCATTGAAGGTGAAGAAAGGTTGTTAGTATATGAATACATGCCAAAGAAAAGCTTGGATGCCTATCTATTTGGTATACTTTTCTCCTCTGTTTATAAACTCTGTTTTTTACTTGAAGAGAAAACTAATGATTTTGTTAGCTGCTCCCAGATCCATTGAAGCAAAATATTCTTGATTGGAAGACTAGGTTCAACATAATGGAAGGGATATGCAGAGGTCTTTTGTACCTTCACAGAGATTCAAGACTAAAGATCATACACAGAGATCTAAAAGCCAGCAATATTTTGTTAGATGAGAATCTGAACCCAAAGATATCTGATTTCGGACTTGCAAGAGTATTCCTAGCAAATGAAGATGAAGCTAACACAAGAAGGGTTGTTGGAACTTAGTAAGTATCTTTCCCAAAACATACAACAAACCTATTGAAACTCGGCTTTATCATAACCAGTGTGAATGAAACTTCTGTTTCTGCAGCGGCTATATGTCACCGGAATATGCAATGGAAGGTTTCTTTTCAGAAAAATCAGATGTTTTCAGCTTGGGGGTTATAATATTAGAGATCATAAGTGGGAGAAAAAACTCTCACAAGGAAGAAAACAATCTAAACCTTTTAGCTTATGTAAGTGTACTAATCAGTGTTGAGTAACCCATGCTTAAGTTTTGAAACTTATGTAAGTATGGTCTCTTTTTAAAGGCGTGGAAGCTATGGAATGACGGTGAGGCTGCTTCTCTAGCAGGTCCAGTCGTCTTTGACAAGTGTTTTGAGAAAGAGATTACGAAATGTGTTCACATTGGACTGTTATGTGTGCAAGAATTTGCGAACGACAGACCAAATGTTTCAACAGTGATTTGGATGCTAACTACTGAGAACACAGACCTCCCTGAGCCAAAGCAGCCTGCGTTTATAGCAAGAAGAGGATTTTCAATCGCTGAATCTTCTGACCAGAGCAGTCAAAAGGTCTCCATCAACGATGTTAGCCTTACAGCTGTAACAGGACGTTAATCTCACAGCCAATATGTATGTTCATTAGTACATATACATGTATGTTTTGAGAACCTTCTATGTTTGCAAAGTTTTGTTATTCTGTGTATGTTTTTATTGGTTATAAGAGAGAAGTAAAGTTCTGATTGACTAAAACAACTTAGGTAAAACTGATTAAGTTGTGTTGATAAGTTCAATAGATTCTTGTACTGAAATTCGACCTCCCCTTAGATGGTTTGACTAACCTGGATGAAAAAAAACAGAATCTGAAAGAATATGAGAAAACAAAAACGATCCATGTTCTTGAGAAGTAGGTTGTTTAGAGAATGAAAACATTATTATGGTTTTGTCTTTTTGGGTAACTTTACTATATGTATTGAGACAAACTTGGATACGGAGAAGATGAGTTTTGACTTTCATGGATTCATTAATTACACAGCAACCTTGACATTTGTATTGGTGCCGTGGTTCAGTAATTACACCCAAACAAAACCACAAAGAGAAGGACATGCATCTTTACTTTTTTGCAATTTCTTTTTTGACATCGTAGAGCATGGTAAAGCTGTGTGAATACTAAAATATTTCAGGACTAAAATCTATAGTTATGTCGGCATTGCAACCTGACAGAGTTCTGGCATTTTTAACTTTACTTGAAATAATTGAACACAAATTCGTAAACATATTCTTCATAAGAATAATTAGGATGTGACTTCGCAAAAAGACAAAGAAAATCAAGTAGAACAAGGACATTCACAGCACATTATTATCATGTTCAGAGAGATGGATGTTAATTGATGACCTTCTCAGAAGACTTTTGTTGAAGTAAATGTCAGTTTTCTTGGACCGCATGGTTCACTACAATATTATTCTTTTAGTACTCATGTTTCATTCACATCATATTCTAAAATCTTCTTATTCAGACAAAGACAACTATACTAATATATACCTATCTTTAGAGGAAGACCTTCCAAAGAGAACAAACAACAAAGCAAAACTTGGAACCACTACGTTTCAAATAGTTATGGTGGTGGTTCTACTAAACGCACGTTGTCACATTGTTCTTCTGCTACTTGCAGCATTGTCTTGCTTCTCTCTAAGGCTCTGTCTTGGTGAAGAAAGAATCACCTTCTCCACTCCGATCAAAGACCCAGAGACACTTCTCTCCAACAATGGTGTTTTCAGGTTCGGTTTCTTCACTCCTGTTAAATCCACTGGTCATTTACGTTATGTTGGGATCTGGTACGACAAGGTTCCAGTTCAAACTGTTGTTTGGGTTGCTAACAAAGACGCTCCCATCAACAACACTTCTGGTTTTGTTTCAATCTCTGACGACGGAAATCTTGTGGTTACCGATGGTGTAAACCGCCATGTATGGTCGACGAACGTCACAGTAACCGTGGCTCCAAATGCTACATGGGTTCAGCTAATGGATAATGGGAATCTTAGGCTGCAAGACAACAGAGAGATTCTGTGGGAGAGTTTCAAGCATAACTATAATACTTTGTTGCCAAGAATGAATCTTATGAGCAACCGTAAAACCGGAGAGCATCTAGGACTTACTTCTTGGAAAAGCTATGTAGATCCTTCAACAGGGAACTACACAGTAAGTCTTGTTCCTTACCCGTTTCCTGAGCTTCTAATCAACTATAACAATGTTACACAATGGCGTAGCGGTCCCTGGAACGGTCAAGTTTTCATCGGTTTGCCGGATATGGATACACTTCTGAACATTGATGGGTTTAACCTTAACAATGATAACCAAGGAGTGGTTTCATTGACCTATGCAAATGATTCTTTCATGTATCACATTACCTTGGATCCTAATGGAGCTATATATCAGAGAGATTGGAGACCTTCTATGAATGATTGGAGAGTTGGTGTTAGGTTTCCATCGACAGATTGTGATTCATACAATAAATGTGGTCCATATGGGAGTTGCAATCCTAGGGATATTTTACAATGTAAATGTGTTAAAGGGTTTGTGCCAAGGAATAACACAGAGTGGAGTGCAGGGAACTGGATTCATGGATGTGTGAGAAGAGCTCCATTACGGTGCCAAAGACTTGGGAATAGAAGTGGTAATGGTGGTGGTGGAGAAAAAGGAGATGGATTTTTGAAACTGCAGAAGATGAAAGTACCAGTTAATGTGGAATCANTTAGATAACTGTTCTTGTACAGCTTATGCATATGATCAAGGAATCGGTTGCATGCTTTGGAGTGGTGAATTGGTGGATATGCAGTCATTCTTGGGAAGTGGCATTGATCTTTATATTCGACTTGCGCATTCTGAACTCAGTGAGTAAAAATCTCTACTAAGTCTTACTTGTTTTACTCTTCCTTGACTTATGGTTTTTTCACCTAAATCTTGTAGAAACACATAGCAAGCGAGTACTCATGGTCACAGCAACCGTACCAAGTGTTGCATTTGTTGCTGCGGTCTGCGTTCTTTTAGCATGCAGGGAGCTCAAAAAGTGT
>OVBX01007497.1:0-10785 GCA_900406325.1 Erucastrum elatum
AAGTCATCGCTGAGATGACAGACGGTGGTGTGGACAGGAGTGTGGAGTGTACTGGAAGCATTCAAGCAATGATTCAAGCATTTGAATGTGTTCACGATGTAATGCTATGCTTTCTTCACATAACAATCACTAACTACATTGTGCATAGTTGACATGTGATGTTTGTTTACAGGGATGGGGTGTTGCCGTACTGGTCGGTGTGCCTAGCAAAGACGATGCCTTCAAGACTCATCCGATGAACCTGCTGAACGAGAGGACGCTCAAGGGTACTTTCTTTGGTAACTACAAACCCAAAACTGATATTCCAGGGGTGGTCGAGAAGTACATGAACAAGGAGCTGGAGCTTGAGAAGTTCATCACTCACACNCTACATGTTGAAGGGAGAAAGCATCCGTTGCATCATTACCATGGGTGCTTAAAACCCAATAAATGTCTACTTTGAGTGTTTTATTGCTTTTGGTTTTCTCTAAAATCTATTACCATATCGTTTGTAATAGTTTTCATTCTAATAAAAAAAGACATTACATTTTCCTTTTAATTGTGTGTGTATTCAACATTCAGAATGCAAACGAACTAACCGTAGCGACTCAAAAGACGTCTCAAGACGCCATTCTCTTTGCTTCTTGCTCAGAGGTCTGCCTTTGCCTGCCTTCTCACGGTTTACTCTAATATCAGCTATCCCCCAAACGCAGCTTTTGGCTTCCACATCGAAAGAAACAAGCCTGAAGATACCATCACCTTCATTCTCAGCTTCAGCGTTAACGTACCTCACATACATTGACCTCTCCTTGTACCGGTCAAGATCCTGTGGAACTCTTACTACTCTCTCAACACCGGGAGATGAAACCTGTTGCACACAAAATGTTCAACCTTCTGTTGTTGAACCACAATGTTAACAGAACCAAAATGCTACAACCATGGTTCTTGAAAAGAATTTTTTAAAATCCGATTTATATGATTAAAATCAATTTAAATCGATCTAAATTAATTTAAATTAGTACAAATCCACAATTTTTTTTTGTTTTGCATATCTAGTTTTGATAATTCATCAAAATAATTTTATATTTAAACAAAAACACTAAAATGTAAAATAAATATAAAATAACTAAAACTAAACCTCTAAAGAGATGTTGTCTGGTATGGACTTAGCGAGTTCAGCTTCAGACAGTTTCCCTCTGTAGATTTTTGAATACGCTTCAACGTCATCCATCGTCGGAGAACCGGACTTGTTACTGAGCCGCTCGATTCTCACTTGTACGGTGGAGTTCGGTAGAGTCTTGAAGGCGTAAATGCCTAGCTCGCCGTTGAAAGACTCGCAAGCTTTCTCAGCTAAGGACAATGCTTCTTTGTCCCATGTTGTTCCTGCAAGCTTGATGCCTCCTCCTCCACCTCCATCTCCCGCCTTTTCAGATTGATCAAAGTCTTAGAGATTGAGAGAAATTTAAAAAAAAAAACAAAAAAAAGTTTGTATCTTTGGGACTTACATAGAGTTCTTCCTCTTCTTCCTCTTCTTCTTCGAGGTAGAAGTCATCGTCTTCTTCATCAGTTAGTAGCTCTGCAGAATCAAAATGGAATCTTTTAGAGTATCAAAATGGAATCTTTTAGAGTATTAATACTACGCACCGACCGTCTATAACATCTTCGAGAAGGACTTGCTCTTCCTCTTCCTCTTCCTCTTCTTCTTCTTCAATGAGTGATTCGTCTTGGTTTGGTTTTGGTTCGAAGATAGTGGTTTTAGTGTTCTTCTTCGTCTTCTTCTTCGCGTGAGTCTCTATTGAAAATTTCGGATACTGAAGAAGAAACGGCGTCGTTGGGAATCTAATGCTGAGACTCGTTGTCGGAAGGAAACGATTGGCGGCGGGAAGTCTGCTGTTTAAGCTAGAAACAGGCGAAACTGAAATTTTCCGACAAGAGTGATGCGGTGGTCGGAAACAACAGATGGAATCCATCTTTCTTTCTCCCTCGCTAGAGACTGTTGTTTGTCTTCTTTGCCTGAGGTGGCAAAACCTGTTTTGCGGCTAAGATGTTTGGTTTTTTCGTCACTACAAATCAATTTTTTATCGGTTCGATTCAGTAGTAGTTCCGGTTCGATTTGGATACAATTATAGAGTTGGTTTATTTTATGTCGGCCCAATGACACAGCCGGCCCACATTTTTAGCAGACCGTCGTGTTTTTATTGTTTTATTAGTTTTTTTTTTTTGCATTGGGTTGCTATATGAGCTGAGAATGCTGTAGCCACAAATCGTGGGCTTAGACTTTCAATTAAGGAAAGCCGGATCGGTTAAAGAGTTTCAGAAAACGAAATTTGATTTTGGCATTTTTGAATATTTATTAGTCTCTCCCCCATCCCATGCATAGATTTGTTTTCTTTTTTTTTTTGTAATGGATATATTAAAATCTGACTGATGTGAAAGTAAGTAAGGCCTGATATTGGAAGAAAGGAGAAAATAATCACACGAAGGAGACGACGAGAAGATAGATGTGATGAAAATGATTGTCTGAGCTCAAATTTGATGGTTACAATATTTCTATTTAGGTCCGGGTTTGAGCACACGTCTTTTTTTTTTTTTTTTTTTGGACAACCGTTTGAGCACACGTCTAAGAAACATTAGCATGGAGACTACAATTTATATAGTTTTCTGAACTTATATTTTATGTTGTTGTTGTTAACATTATAAAGGAAAAAAACGAGTTCTAGGCTATTTGGAACATAAAACATAAGAAAATGTTTGAATATTATTTTTCATCCTCTTATATAAAATGAAATAGGGAGATAATTCTTAGAACTAATATATACCTTTATAAGTTTATGGGATATTGTGATTCATAATCGTAAATTACTGTTTTAATAAAAAATTAATTTATCATTATGGCTTATTTTTTCAGTTTCATATTGGATCCAATATATATCAGGACCGACACTGCTTCTATCTGTAAAACATCGTGGGATTCTTATTTTGATCGCAGTGAAGGTAATAATAATGACAATATTAGCCAGAAATCGTCGAATCTTGGGTCTGTGTGTATTCAATGTGGTACAGTTTAATTAGATAGTTCTCGTAATAAATTATTGTTAATCACGAAGTTGTACCAAATAGTCTACGAATTTGTTCTCGTACAAAATTACAGCTAATTAACTCGAGGAAGATAGTTACAAAAAAAATTAACTTGAGGAAGTTTAAAAAATTGATTAAGCTATTTATGCAAAACTATACTAAAGGCATAAGAAATAAAGTTAAATCGGACTGTTACTTCTTTTCTCACACGTAAAAGAAAGTTCAACTTTTTCCTCTGAAAGACTATATTAATAACATTAAACGATTGGCTCAGTTTTGATCGAAAGCTAGGGAGACATCAATCTTCTGAAAAGTGAAAACAAAGCCAACGGACTATAGAACGATCCTTGAAAACTTAAGCCAACCAACAATAAATAAGTCGCAGAAATTAAACACCAACATTTAATAGCTAAGATTTGACAGAGCAAAATAAGATGCAAATTTCACAATACACTGAACAAGGTGAAAATTAAACAGGATTAAATACTTCGTAAAAAAGATTAAATGCTTTTGTTTAAATAGTTTTTGTTTTGTTGGATTTTTGAATATTTTACTCTTCCATGAATAAACACTTTTTAAAATGAATAGCATGCTGACGTCAAAAGCTAATATAATACCCGATTTTGGTAGAGATAAGAAGAGAGAAAAACATAAAATTAGAGCTAATCGAGTAAAGAAAAGACCTTTGTAGCTCGGCTGCGGCTGTACTGCTCGCTGGATTTCTCAACCTGTCAAATGTTGCAAGTGAAACTGACACAACTCTCTGTCTCATCTCTGGAAGCATTCTGATTTCTTGTCACACCTGACACATATTTTAGATTAAACCCCTTCCTCATCTATATATTTATATAATACTCCCTTTTTTTTTATTTAAGTCGTTTTAGAACTTTTGTTTTGTATCAAAACAGTTGTCGTTTTCTAAATTCTTATGCAACATATGATAATTTTTAACTTTATTTATCTTCGATTAAAAGCAAATAAATTTAACTTGAACCAAGAGTAACGATGAAAGACAAAATAGTAATTATATTAACTGTCTTAAACTGTGTGCAATCCATTAAACGATTTATTAAAAAACGGAAGGAGTATTCCTTAATTTCTCAAAATGTATTTTACATCCAAATTCTTGTTATTACTAACTACTAAGAAAAAAATATTATTACGACACTATTGTGATTTATGGTTTGACTTCTACATCTAATTTCCGAGTACTTTCTAGTGATTTTCCCTATTACTTCAGATTATGGTATAACGTTCATGCATTGAATGTGTTGGGTTAAAATTTTGATTTTTTATTAAAGTCTACTAACACGATTCTATCTTCAAGAAATATTCGTCTGGTGGTAATATTCTATTAAAATGTCATATCAGTAATAAAAACAGTTACAAAATTGAGGAGCTCGAGACTATTTCTTCATCATACTTCTTTTTCTCTCTTGCTTGGCACATAAGGAGTCTCTGACTATCCGTTTCAGAACGAATTTTTTATTCATTTGTCACTAGATCTTCTCTGTTGCTGCCTATCTTTTCATCGTAATGTCTCCTCTCTTTAATTACTATTCAATTAAATGATGCATTTGATCTTTGAACTACACCACACAATGCATCATCTCTTTGTTAATTACTTATCTTCTTTTATTCAAAGGATCGTTAATTAGTTATTATCTTACTTATGGTTTTGGCAAACGTGAGTTTAGTGGAAGGTTCTTTCAAGATCTGAGGATTAACTCGAAAGACTAAAGCGTGAAGAAATAGATAAGACAAAATAAGATTACTTGCGAGTATAGAGTTGAGAGTGATGGATGGTTATTCATTAATTTTTTTTTATTTTTTTTATTGTAAACTGGCTATTAATTAATTAATTTTAAGTTTCAATCTTATATTTTTGATCTGGGTTTGATACACCTCATAAGTCATAATTCTTATAAGGATATGACTCAGATTTATATTGGAAAGCTACCAGTTAGCTATACACTTTTCAATAATTGGCCTAGTGCATATAGTATTCATGCAAGAAAATAAATTATCATCCCAACTTCCAGTGCATTTAGATCAATTATCGATTTAATTATCTGAACATTTCAGCCAAACATTTTTCAAAGCGAATAATTTTTTTTCTCTTTTAATTTTTAAGCCAAATATTTTGATGTGATCCAACTACCATGGTATATCATTTTCCTTATCTTTTCACATTATTTCATAAAAGCCATATTTTCGTTTCTTAACAAAAAAGAAGCCATATTTTCGTTTATAGACCTTTAGTGACGAAATGCAACTACATAGCAGAGTCTTAAACTAAGCCATGAAACAATGACCAATAATTCCGACTTATAGAAGAAGCTAGTGTTGATGGTGACCATTATTAATCAAATGATTTATCTGATTTTTTTTTACATTACTAAAAAAGATTCTCCACGCAACTTAAACTAATGAAGACGCGTTCATGACGATAATTTAGAAAACGAAAACATTGCAGTTTCTATAAAAGAAGATGAATCTCCCTATTATAATGGTGAAAAAAATCGTGTGTTTTTGCACGTCAGTTATGTTATATATTTAAAAATTAAATAACCAAAAACAAGAAACATAGCTTTTAGTATTCTAGTTTTATCTTAAGTTTTATATAGCTAAAAAAAGATAATAGCTTCTAGTATATTTTCTCAAAGCTGTTCTCTAAAGTACAAACTGTATCCAGCACAAAAGATATCGCATAGATCTATATATATCAACACAATAGAATCTTCTACCAGATAAACATAGATGTTAATCATTCAAATATCTTAAAGAGAATCAAGAAAAGGTAGTCCAGTCCTCTAACCAGAAGTGTCCAACATAATCAAATATCCTGAACCAGAAAAGCTACTTAAAAACTAAAATGGACATCTACATGAAGACAAAACATATTATATTTTATACATATAGGCTACTGATCTGATACAAGTAGAAAATGCAATACAGCATCAGAAAAAACCTGATTCCACAAGCCCCACTTCACTAGTAGTTTTGTTTAGCACCCCGAAAGAAAAGAACAATCAAACGAAGCAACAAACAAAAATACAACTAATGTTTTACCAAAAAGGGAATACAAGTAATGCTCAAAATCCGATATTCAACTCTTTTTTTCTTTTCGGAAAATCGATAATCTAAAAAAAACTCAGCTCAATCCTCTCAGAAAATAGGAAAACAGCACTTAGTTTTTAAACTAGGACCACCACGACTCGTTGTCCAAACATCATCACCTCCTTGGCCATCATCATCAAACAAAGACCAAGATCCTTTCTTAGAACCCGAGACTCTTTGACGATTCTCAGAGAGCCACTTGGCTTGCATGTATTTCTTAGTCCTCCAAGGAGGTCTAGACATTCCTTCTTCCTTCATTGACTTTTTCATCCCATTACAAACCAAGGAAACAACTCTTTTGAGTCTCACTTCTGACGCAACAAATATTGTCGGAAGCATCTCAGTCACGTCTTTGTAATTTTTTGTCTGTTTCACCAGCTCAAACTGAGATTTGAAATCAAGATCAATGATCACACGTCTCAGCTTGTTTCCATCATCACGGTCGCAATCACTAGCCACCATGACGTCAATGTACTCGTACTTCCTTGTGCACCGAAACACTGTAGATCCTGTTGTGACATTTCCACAAAACAACAAAAATTTTAAAAAACTTGACTTCCTCTAATTTTCGAAAATCTAAGGAAAAGTTCTTCAACTTAGCAAAGATTAATCACATGAATACTTTTCTAAATTTTCTTTAAATACAAAACAAAATGTCTGATATTTTGTTATTACCTTCAAGCCGATCAAAAGAAGAGTCCCACGAGGTTCTAGAGATAAAAGCATCGTAGCCGTCAGATCTAAGCTTAGAGACTATCTTTTTCATCACATCTTTCTTCTCATCGTCTCGTTTGTATGATAATTTTTTTCTTCTGAGAAACGACTTTATCTTCTCTTCAATCTCCTTCTCTTTTTCTCCTTTTGTCCCAAGAACATCCTATAGATATATTTACTAAGGATTGAAGTTTCTTTTATCACAAAAAAAAAGAAGAAGAAAAAGGCATCGATGAAGCGTGAGAATCAATATAGACCTGAAGAGTGATAAGAATTCTTGAAGGTTTCTCCTCATCAGAGACGATGATAGGAGACTCAATATAATCGATCACAAGCTTCTCCAAATCCTCTTCTCCTAAACTTCCCATCTTAAATATACTCACCTTTCTCTTCTGTTTCTTCTTGTTTTTCTCTGAACAAAGAGAGAAAATGGATCTTTCTCTTCTGTTATATGTGAGGTGACCAAGAGAAGAAAATGTTCAAGAAAAAGAAAAGGAAGGGAAGGAGTGATTTATACAGGTTGAAGATACAGCTAGGAGTATATGTCTTGTGACACAGTCTTATCCATAGATGTTTTGCATTTTCTTATGAATTGTTTTTGGTTATTCGTATTCTTTTACTCCTTCCGTTTCATAATATATGATATTTTAGAAGGTTTTTGTTGTTTCAAAATAGATGATGTTTTGATTTTTTTATGTTATTTTTAACTTTACTGGAAATTGTGTAACCAATTAGATGTTGCAGTCATTTTTGTAATTGGTTGAATAAATTTTAAATTATATTTTTAAGATTACTTTTTAGAAAAAGACAAATTTTTTAATCTATGTGCAGAGAGTAAAAAAAGTTTGATGCTAATGCTTTTATTTAAGGGACTCTTTATTTAATCTCTGAACGTGAACCGTGACCATCAGACTTTTTAATCCATATGGCTTTCCCTTCCTCGAACAAAAATTTATTTCTTGGAAGTACATAAATTTTGCGTTTTATGTCACACGTGACGGTGGCAAAAATCGTTACATGTCATACGTGATGGTTGAAAAAGTCGTTTCATGTCATTTTCCACTTGTCGTATATTCCATATACTGTAAGCTATGAGTGGATATCTTATAAAATTAAATCTGAAGATAACTTATTTAAGTCTTGATTTTCATTGAGAAACCAAAATGCTTAGGTTAATTCAACGAAAATATTGTTTGAAGAAAACAATTAAATACTTTATTAAAAATATTATTAATTGTCTGTAAGATTTATAAAAAGTATTATGATGTGTATAAAGTAGTTATGAAATAGACAAAAAAAAAAATACTTTTGTTAACTGTTGACCAAAAGTAGAAGGTAACCATATTATTTGAGACAAAAAAAATCAACTTGATTCGGACCGATCTGCTGATTAAGTGGTCTGCCTCACGAGTCTTTTCAATTATCAAACTAGATATACACACATAATATCTTGATTAATTTGGGTTTAAAACTTGTTGTCACATATTTGGAAGCAAGATTATCTTATGTTTGCCCGTTCAAACCTATGATGGCTAATCCATTTTATAACGATTTATAGAGATTTGGCTTACACGACGACGACGCATGCATGTGTATACATGTATACATGCTGATCAAATGAAAAATGTTGTCACTAAGATTGAATTATCTAATAGTACCAAAAAGATTGAATATATAAAAATATATGTATGATTTTAGTCAAAACTGCATATATATATAAGATAACTATATATTTAATTCTAAAATCCGAGTGATGGTAGCTGGTATAAAGCCAACAGTTTTGATTTGGATGAAAATTTAATATTTTCATATAGGATGTAAAAGAAATATTTCGAATATAAATTGTACTTATTAGTAGCTGCATATAAGGTGGGCTAACAAACGCTTGCAGGCCTCAAAGCTGGAACCTAATTTTAAACCCACATTTCAGGTTCTGTTTTCAGCTAGAATCATCATGATGCAACCAAATAGTAAATGATATAAGCTAGCTACTAAAGATTAAAAACATAGCCATAGTTTGCAACAAATCAAAGATACAAATAACGAGTAATAAAACATGCATGCATGGTATTGATAAGCCACAAAGTTTGAGGATCCGTGCGGTCTGAGTTTATCCTTCATCTTCTTCTTCAGTCTCTCTGTTCTTGTTCATGTTTTTTTATAATTAACTTGCCTTGGTCATCGAGGTCTTCCCATCCCTTTGTTCAATCTTCCGTTTTCTTTCCTCACGTTCATTCTTGAGCTACTCGCTGTTTCTGTTCTTCATCTTCTGCCTCTCTTTGATCATCTGAAGGAGGGGAGAAACATATTTCATCGTCGGTTCATTAAAGAGTTTATGCAACCTTTCAAACTCCAGTTTTTTGCCTCGAGCAAGTTAATATAACGCTTTGATTGCTTGAGAGCCACAAGATTTTCCGCATCAATTCTAATCATCATCTCCACGGTATCAGTACTCGGTTTCAAGAATCGTTTTATGCTTTTCATCCTTAAGGTGCTCAATAAAATCTGTAAAGGTGGGGTAAAGAAAAACATGACATGATGCGCAAGAAAACATTTCACACCTTGTTGTGTCCACTCGTCTTTTTGTCTCCTCCACCCCTGAATCTTTCAGTAAGCTTTCCCTATTCCAGAGCCACTCTCCACCAACAGAGACCAGGGATGAAGGGTGCGGGTCTTCATGGTCATAATTTGATGGATACGCCAGAAGAAGATTGTATCCAACGAGGACACCCATGTAAATATCGCGAATGATTGAATCCAGCAGACAAGGATCAGTGGTTATGAGCATTATTGACAACGGAGCATGACTAGTACGCGATGCCAAATAGCTTGGCACAATAACAGACAAGCCGCTTGTAGTGTGATTAAGAACGACTCCGGTGGAAGAGAACGTTTCCAAGAACTCATGAAGGATCCCGTACAGATTTCCACCTACAACGATCGTGAGCGGCCCATTGTAAGCTAGATTCTTCAACTCTGTATCTATTCTCGGAGCTAGTCGGCTTGGATCATACCCATTCGGGAGCGGACATTTGTCCATGTCCCACCACACCACGGTCTCCGATGTCGCATACTCTTTTTAGAAAACGAAACTAGAAAAAGAAGCATCTGACTAAACTAGAGATGGAATTATAAACTATGAACTTGTATATTGACCTTAACGAGATACATGTGTATACTATATATACAAAGGCATAATAGCCTAATCCTAGACAAAATAGGAAAATTAACATTTCTTAATAAAAGATAAGATTAAATGTAAAGTTAAAATCCTAATCTATAGAATTCCCTTTCCTTAAAACTAACTTTAAATGTTTCCTTTTTAACATGCGAGATATGAAAATTCTAATATAACCAAAACAGAAAACTTGCAAACTACAGTATCCCACTAAATAAGATAAGCATGTGATTATATTATTATTAGAGCGTCGTCGTGGAGCTATAAGCAGGAACCTTGACAAGCTTATTCTCCATCATCAACTTCCTAACCCTCTCAACATCTTTCCACATCCCTCTGAACGCATACACATTAGCCAAAACCACATAAACCCCATCGTTCCACGACTCAAGCTCAACCATGTGTTCAGCCACCCACTCAGCCATCTCAACATCCCCAAACTTCTCACACCCACCCATCAAACAACCCCATACCACAACGCTAGGCCTCATAGGCATCCCTTCCACCACTCTCTTAGCCTCCTCGAGCCGCCCGTCCCGGCTCAGCAGATCAACCACGCAACCATAGTGAGACGAACCCGGCTCTAAACCGAACTCAGACTTCATCATTTCGAAATAGCCTCTCCCTTCTTCCACAAGCCCTCCATGTACGCAAGCACTTAGAACACCCAAGAACGTGACACTGTTCGGTCTCACACCAGTCTCTCTCATCCCACG
>OVBX01007500.1:0-10783 GCA_900406325.1 Erucastrum elatum
AGCCTATCACGGCCGATAGGCGAGATCGATCTACTCACTCCGGTTCGGATCGGTCCTCACGAACGAGACCTCATCATCACATTGGCAGATCGGTTAACCGCAAGGGATTGCTGCTCTCGTGGCTCAAGCCACGTGGCAACTGGCTGCTTTACTTTCTTGTGGCGTTCACGGTTTGCGCGTTCGTCATGTCCTCGCTGCTGCTTCAGAGTTCGATTACGTGGCAAGGGAACGCGAGGGGAGGGCAGGGGAGGAGGAGTCGGATTGGATTCGGGAGTACGTTGAGGTATGTGCCTGGAGGAATCGCGAGGAGGTTGGTTGAAGGAGAAGGTCTTGATTCGTTGCGGTCGGCGGTTAGGATCGGTGTTCGTCCGCCTAGGCTTGCTCTCGTGAGTTTTTTAAAATTTTCAAATCGATGGATGAAAAGAGACTTTTATCTAAATGTTAGGATTGCTAGATCCATTTGAGTTATATATATTATGATTGGCAGATACTAGGGAATATGAAGAAGGATTCACGAACACTAATGTTGGTCACTGTGATGAAGAATCTTCAAAAACTGGGTTATGTATTTAAGGTGAAACTTTATGGCATTTTATGCTTGCAGCTCTTGCGCTTATATTGAAGATTTTTATTTTTTGTTTCTCCTGTTTATGGTATAAGCAAAGTAGATGCTCTTAGTTGTTATTCCACCGTAAATATGCAGTCAAGTGTAGATGCAAGCGAAGCCTTTATGAGTCTTATTTCCTGTATCTTTGAGAAAAGCTTGTGACCTTAAAAGTTGTCAGGTTTTTGCCGTAGAGAATGGCGAAGCACGTTCACTGTGGGAACAGTTAGCTGGCCATGTTAAAGTTCTGGTTTCAGATCAGCAGGGGCAGGCTGATTGGACAATGTACGTGGTTATCAATTCTATGAAAACTTTCTTGTTGTTTTCCTGGCTGTGTTCTCAAATCCAGTTTCTTGATAAATGATTCTTAGTTGCTTTATTGAATATTTTTTGTTTCTCCCCTCCACCTGGATAAAGTTACAGTGATTCATCTTCTGCAGTTTTGAAGGTGTTATTGCTGATTCGCTTGAAGCAAAAGAAGCTATTTCAAGGTAGGTGAATTAATTTAGTTAAGTTGCCTGCGATCAGAGTGACCTTTGTACTTATACTAGCAGTTGCTGCTATTTATGTGAAAAATCAACTAGTTGTTGGGCGTCTCAGAATTTTGACAATTACTTCTATGGTTGCATTCTATGATGATAAAGTTCTTTTTTGTGTAGCCTAATGCAGGAGCCATTTCGTTCAGTGCCACTTATATGGATAGTTCATGAAGATATTCTTGCAAATCGGTTGCCTGTTTACCAAAAAATGAGCCAAAATGCTCTAATCTCCCACTGGAGAAGTGCCTTTGCGAGAGCAAATGTGGTTGTCTTTCCTCAGTTTACTCTGCCGGTAAATTCATGTCTGCAATAAGCGTATAACCATTGTATCACAGTGTGCTTTGTATATTGCCTAATATCTTTGTTTTCTTTCAGATGTTGCATAGTGTTCTTGATGTTGGGAACTTCGTTGTCATTCCGGAATCAGTAGTCGATGTTTGGGCTGCTGAAAGCTACAGTGAATTTCACACAAAGCAAAAGATGAGGGAGATTAACGGATTTGGCGAGGATGACCTGATCATCATGGTGCTTGGGAGCTCCTTCTTTTATGATGAGTTTTCTTGGGATAATGCCGTGGCAATGCACATGTTGGGACCACTATTAACACGATATGGGAGGAGAAAAGATACAGGCGGTTCCTTTAAGTTTGTTTTTCTATATGGTAATTCTACCGAAGGACAGAACGATGCTGTACAGGTAAAAAAAATTTCGTGCTTTATATCTTCTTCTTCCTAAAAGGTTAGGAAATATAGTTTCTGCAATCGATGCTATCAACAAAGTGAGGCCCGTTAGTCTTTAGCTAAAACTCTAAGTAGTACAGATACCAAAACTTCTTGTAAATTTCTCTAATTCCAGTTCATATTTTGCTTGCTCATTTAACAATAATTTTGCATGAGAAGGATGTATTCATGTGGTTATTAAAAACACATTGATATTTAAAACACATTGATATTCTGAAAGGGAAAGTAACCCTGACATTTGATTCGGCTGTGTGCGATTAGTGTTTGTGGAGATTGTATACTGAAGACATAATTTGTGTTAATACATGATGCAGGAGGTTGCATCGAGGCTTGGGTTGACCCAAGGCACTGTTCGGCATTTTGGTTTGAACGAGGATGTGAATAGAGTTCTACTGATGGCTGATATTCTTGTTTATGCTTCTTCACAAGAGGAACAAAGTTTTCCTCCCTTAGTTGTCCGAGCTATGAGCTTTGGCATCCCGATTATAACACCTGACTTTCCTGTCATGAAAAAATATGTGAGTACACTGAAACCTATCATCTCTTGATAATCGGACAATGCCATATACCTCTCTGGTTTTTGCTTATTAATGGATCTTTAACTGCAGATGGCTGATGGAGTTCATGGAATATTTTTTCGAAGAAATGACCCTGATGCATTGCTAAAGGCATTCTCACCCTTGGTATCAGATGGAAGGATCTCTAAATTTGCTCAAACAATTGCTTCTTCAGGAAGACTTTTAACTAAGAACATGATGGCAGCAGAATGCGTAGCTGGTTATGCTAGGCTTTTGGAGAACGTAGTCCATTTTCCATCTGATACTTTCTTGCCGGGCTCTATTTCTCAACTTCAAGTGGCCTCGTGGGAATGGAGTCTGTTCAGGAGTGAAATAGGGCAGCCAAAAACCACTTATGCATCCATTGGAAGACCTGGAATTGTTTTCCAAGTCGAAGAGAAGTTCACGGGAGTTGTTGAGTCAACGAACCCTGTTGATAACAACACCATATTCATTTCAGATGAGCTTCCTTCCAAATTAGACTGGGATGTTCTTGAAGAGATTGAGGGAGCTGAAGAGTACGAGAAAGTAGAATCTGAGGAGGTATCAAATTTTGCTGCCATCAGACATATTTTTAGGTTCTCACTAGACATTTTTCTGTGAGACTTGTTGAGCTGCATTGGTCTAATGTATTGAATTTATCTCTTCCTCGTCTGATATGTAGCTAGAGGACAGAATGGAAAGAGATGTTGAGGATTGGGAGGAGATATACCGGAATGCTCGCAAGTCGGAGAAGCTAAAGTTTGAGGTGAACGAACGGGACGAAGGAGAGCTTGAACGGACTGGTCAGCCGTTATGTATTTATGAGGTTTACGATGGAGCTGGTGCCTGGCCTTTTCTGCATCATGGATCTTTGTATCGTGGTTTGAGCCTGGTAAGCTTCTCTATTGGTTTGCGTTGTTCCGATTCAACATTTTATCAAATCTACATACTAAGGGTAAACATATTGCTGGTTTCTGATTTTTTTTTTGTCATATCTTCACTATAGTCCAGCAAAGATCGAAGGCTAAGCTCAGACGACGTTGATGCAGCAGACCGATTACCTCTGCTGAATGATAGTCATTATCGAGATATCCTCTGCGAGATTGGAGGAATGTTTTCTGTTGCAAATAAAGTTGATAGCATTCACATGAGACCTTGGATTGGATTTCAGTCTTGGCGTGCTGCTGGTAGGAAGGTAGTCCTTTAAAAGTAGATCATTAATTTCCGAAGTTACAGTTTATGAGTACCACTCTAAATGTGAAATTACTTGAAAGCTTGAGTAGATTAATTTTGAAAGGCAAATTCACGTCGTTGTATCCGCTCACTGTTTAATGACACTTTTGACAGGTCTCGTTATCATCAAAAGCTGAAGAGTCCCTGGAAAACATTATACAACAGGATACCAAGGGGGAGATTGTTTACTTCTGGACAAGACTTGACATTGACGGTGACGCACTTGGAAGTAGAAATGCACTCACGTTCTGGTCTATGTGTGATATCCTTAACCAAGGAAACTGCAGGCACTCCCCCCGAAATAACTGTCACATATTTTATTTTGTTAATGATGATGAAAATATACAATTGAACTAATCATATCTTTAACCATAATCTATGTTGATTGAAAATCTGGTAATGCGTTCTCTTCAGTTCTTTGGGTACTGATATTCAGAGAGTTGACATCCATTTTAAACTGATGCAGGACCACTTTCGAAGAGGCATTCCGGCATATGTATGGGTTGCCAGAACATATCGAAGCGCTTCCTCCCATGCCTGAAGATGGTCATCACTGGTCTTCTCTCCACAACTGGGTGATGCCAACTCCGTCTTTCCTCGAGTTTGTCATGTTCTCACGGTAACACTACTATTTTCAACATACTCAACAAAACATACAACCATTTCCTCCACTCACTCTCCCAGTTTAAATATGCAATCACAGAATGTTCTCAGAGTCTCTAGATGCATTGCATAACAACCCTAACGACTCCAAAGGCTGCTCATTAGCTTCATCGCAGCTCGAGGTAAAAAAATTCAGATTCTTACTTCTTGACTTCGTTCTCCAAATTTCTGATTATTTTATTTTTTTTTCCTTTTCAACGATAAGTAGAGAAAGCACTGTTACTGCCGGGTTTTGGAACTGTTGGTTAATGTGTGGGCATACCACAGCGGGCGAAAGATGGTTTACATAAACCCGAGAGACGGTTCACTCGAGGAACAACACCCGTTACCTCAACGAAGAGGTTTAATGTGGGCTAAGTATTTTAACTTCACTTTACTTAAAAGCATGGACGAGGACTTAGCAGAAGCAGCAGATGATAACGACCATCCAAGAGAGAGATGGTTATGGCCACTAACCGGAGAAGTGCATTGGAAAGGCGTTTACGAGAGGGAACGTGAGGAAAGATACAGATTGAAAATGGACAAGAAACGTAAAACTAAGGAGAAACTTTACGATAGGATCAAGAACGGTTACAAGCAGAAATCACTCGGAGGATGAACACAGAGAACTACTTTTTTTTTGCGTGCATTCAAAGAAGATTCACGTGCTCTCAGTCTCTACAACACATGAGATTTACGCGTAAGATATTGTGGAAAGCAAAGAGATCACTCGTTGCCATTTTCTGGAGATTATAGGAGAAGAGAGTTTAGATTTAGAACCTATTCTTCACCCAGTTAAAAGTAAAGGTTTCCTTTGTTATCCTCTTCTTTGCTTCCATAAAGCAATTTTGATATTGATGCTGCATAGTTTTCATTCATCTTACTATCATTACACCTCGACCACCCTTGGTCATTATGCCAAGAGAATCTTTCAATTATTTTGAGATGACCTAGACCACAAAAAACAATAGAGTTCCACTTTTCAATTTACACAGTCATAAAGTAATTGCTAAAGAAAAGTTTTTAAATATAAAAGATACAAAGAGGTGATTGGTTAGGACGTAGACACTTTCTTATTTTTAATTTTTATTTACGGCTTTTAAAATTACAGATCATAATTTATGTCAACTTTAAAAGTAGCAAAAAGAAAAAAAAAACTATCAAACGTCTATTTACTAAGAAAATAGTAAGTGCTTTGGTTGCTTAACTCGAGTTTTTTTTCTAAACCCATCTTCTAAAACAACCATGATTTAGTTAGAAAAAATATTACATCCAAATATTTTTAAGAGAATATATATTAATTCAGGAATAAAGTGTTTTTACAGCATTTAGTTAGTTTTTTGAATGTCTTTAAAAAAAATTTACAGCAAAAGAAAAAATTAAAGCTACAACTATTAGATTCACAACCTCATTTCTAAAAAGAAATCTAAAACTACAACACCAATCAATAAAACCATACTACAGTATTTTTTTGATGTATAAAATATTCAGCTAGAACAGCTAGATCTACAGCAAAAATTATGTAGACAAAATTTTACAGCACAAAGTTTAAAGATACATCCCAACCAATTACCTTCGAAATTCTGCAAACTTTGCTAACATTTGGTTAAAATCTTATGCTAGTTCTCCTTCAAAAAAATATTTGCTCTTTTATATACAATGAACTTTCTAAAAATAAACTTCTCGTACAGATTTTGAAGATGACATGACATGACTCAAGACCAACAATGCCAACGACCGTCCTGACGCAGATGCACTACCTTGTGTTTCGTTTTCATTAAGAACTTCTAGTGGTGGAACCCTCGACAAATAAAAGAAGAAAATCATTACAAAAGCTACCTATCTAGTACCCAATTTATCTATATCTCATTACTTTAGACAAAAGTATTCGAAGACAGACCGGTTCACATGCGAGTCTGGACTTAATCGACCCCTTCAACAAAGCTCTTTTTCGCCATCTACTAAACATAACAAAGAGGGGCCATAAATAAAATAAAACCTACATAAACTTTTGGAAAGCTAAGCTCCCTTTTCTTCATTAATGCGCCTACATCAAAAACTGACCAAATGAGTTAAACATGTATTATTTTGAGTAACTGGATCAATCGAAATAATGAAGTAACGACTTTGCTAGTTCAAATGTATGGAATGATCGGGAAAGAATCAACCGAAGTCGACGGGGTTTGTGTATGTATGTATGTATATAAATGGTCCCAATACTTTCTAACCCCAAACTATTTTTTTTCTCTTACCAATTATGGCATCTGGTTATAATGCCACAATGATTTCTTATTTAATATTTCCATATTAAGTGTTATTCAAGCGTATGAATTTTATTTCACTATAAAGTTATTTTACTTTTCAATGCAAATATCACATAAATTATCCAATTTTGATCTTTATTTTTAATTTATTAATTAAAAAAATAAAAAAATATATTAAATAAAATTAAAAAAAAATAGAAATAATTTTTGATTTGTGTATAAAAATATTAAACGGTATTTATTGTTAGTCATGTATTGTTTTTTCGTGTGTAAATATTATATAGGTTTGGATAATGTTAGACGCATTTGTTAAAAAGACAAGCGGACATTAAGCATAAACTTCCAAGAGAGGACCATCTTGATCACTATCCACTTGGTGACAATCGGCAAAACTAATAAATATGCAATAATATTTGATATAGAATTTTGGAAACTAGTTTGATACTGTTATATAAGGACAAACAGATTATTAGGGATACATGCACGTTACGTTTTACTTGCTTCCCTTGTCTCCATCGTACTTTACAATAAATAAAATATTTTACAAATAGATCAATACCTACTAACTAAACCACGTATGAATTTTATTCAGCTATTCATATCAAACAAACGAATAAAGCTGTAGGATTTTTATGCATTGATTCATGCTAGCTAGTATCGAGTATAATTCTATACCTAGGAGTTTGCTCATAGATCTGCCCACACACAAAAAAAAGCTGAAACCAGAACAAAATTCATGTATATTCCATATATAGTGTCGTTTAAATTTTTCAGTGACAAAAAAAAGTGTCGTTTAAATTCTTGTCAAACCGACACCCAGTTTTAAAATTCATCAGTTACATTAATATGTTTCTGTTATTTGAATTTCTTACACACCATCATGTATTTATGAAACATTAGTATGTTGATCTTATGTATAACTGATTTATGTAAGCGATACCAAATCTACAACAAACAAAAGCTTAAAAAGGTACACAACGCTGGAGTATCAACAAAGTTCTTTTTTTTTGTTATCAACAACTAAAGTAGCTCAGAAAGAATGATCGGAAAGATCAGAAGTGGTTCAAAAAAATCAAAGCTCAAAAATAAATAAAAAGCACAATCATGATTTCTACGAAAGAAGTTTTTATTTTAGAAAATAATAACTGTAGTTGTGATAGAAAAACAAAGTAAAAATTTTTAAAAAAAGACAGTGAGTTCAGATATTGGGAAAGATAAGAGGGATCGTTTCTTCTTATGTACCTTTGTTTGGGGATTCAGTGTCTGATAGTGCCAGTCACTTACACAAATCTACCCTACATCACACCACATGCCTCCTCTAAAGTAAACATGTGGCATATCTTTAGATGTTTAGAATCTCTATATACTAATACGTAATTACCTTTCGTAACCAAGTCTGTATACACTTATACATCATGTATATGCTGACTTTTAGTTTCAAATATATAGCTTATATAATGTTTTAAATTTGTACACAATTTTATATACGGGCATCATGGTTTTTTTTTTGACATCATACGGGCGGGCATTATGGTTCATGGAGTCCATTGTAAATTTGTAAGGCATATATAATATATGAAAGCCATGATTAAAACGAACGTGAGATGTCGTGCGGACCCGAAGTAAATATATTTAATCAACAAGAATCATATAAAGATACCAATGGAATCTTAATTAATAAAAGGGATTAGTTAGGCTTCTCCCTCTTATTATGGATCTTAATTAATCGATCAGAAATATAAAAGTTTTGAACCGATTGCAATTATACCCACTAAATAGTTTAGTAAATATATGACGAAAATATATGCTAAAAGCGTAAAAGTAAAACATGCATGTAAATGGTACTACATGCATGTACAGAAAGTCTAAAGTCTAAACACATGACATGTCTCTATAGTTTTCTTTAGCGGTACGCGACAAAAATTCTAACCAACCTCCAGGTTTAGATCTAGAGTGCTGTAAAAAAAGAGAACTATAGTAAAAACTTTGATCGTAAACGTCAATCCTTTAAGTTATATACATATCCCAAATTTTTAGATATTATTTCTGTTAAGAAAGTTACCTGTCATAAACTAACTAATACTTGTACTGTATGCATGTTACTGATTGATTATTTTCTAAACACATGCATGTTACCACTTTAACAAGTAGGCATGTTACTGTATGTTCACATTAGCAGAACTTTGATTTCATTTTACATTTCTCTAAAAGTAAAAACTATATGCATGTCTATTCTGCATTGAATTTTTTTTAGATGTAATATTCTACTTTGTCTATTCTACATTGCATTGATAGAAGTTTGATGTTTTCAACAAAAAAATCTTTGTTATGGTGAGATTACTTATATACTAATAGGGCTCCATACTCTTGATTTTATTCTTCTTTTTAGTGAGTGTAACGCTCATGTTTGTTTATACATGCGAAAATGACCAAGTTCAAGAAAGAATAATCATATCTATATAAAAATGTCTGAAAGTTCATTGCAGAACTGTTGTAGGAAAGTTACAAAAGAATTTTAATTAGTCAAGAAAGAACAACTATTTTAACGGATCAAACTAAAGTATAAAGTACAGATTTATTCATTATGAACTGTGTAAACTTTTATTACTAATATGTTTAATTGGAATGTGGTATAGTTTTATCTGTCAAAAGCAGTAAAATGGAGAGAAGTAGTGTGGTTTCTTCTTTCATCTCTTATCTCTCTAATTATTTTATGATATATATATACACACACAAAAGAAAAGCATGTATGTAAAGACAGAAGCACATATAAATAAGAAACCCACTAGTCCACTTCTCTAAGAAGATTTTGTCCAGGCACACACCAAAACACAAAACAAACCTTCAAGAACAGATCAGTTTAATATTCATATAAAAATAAAACAAATGGATGTTGGTTTAGTACAAGATCTGCCCATGTTGAATTTCCCATCACCCATCAAGATCCGTTCCAACAACACCAACATAGATGATGACGGCAACGGCGGCGGCTGCACCACACCCACTTCCTCCCATCACAAGATTCCTCCCTTAACCGCCACTACTCCTCCTCCTCCCCCGCAGAAACGTCGCCCACCTCCGACGCCGTCGTCTCTTGTCAGATCTTGCAAGAGGAAGCTTATGACGCCATCCAAGTTTGAGATTATTGTCAACAAAGATGAGATCGATCGCTTCTTCTCCTCTGTTTACAACCAGACGGTGACGTCATCCCCCACAACCACCACCGCCAACACGACGGCTCTCACGGTGGCCAAGCGACGGAGAAGTTTCCGTTCTTGTTCCCGAAAATAATCAATAGTTGGCTTTAACCACAATCATGTTAAAGGTTCTTTCAGTTAGATAGCTTCTTTTCTATTTTATTTAGTTTTAT
Source organism: Erucastrum elatum (assembly GCA_900406325.1). Lineage (NCBI taxonomy): Eukaryota > Viridiplantae > Streptophyta > Magnoliopsida > Brassicales > Brassicaceae > Erucastrum > Erucastrum elatum. Next base: position 9,932 of record OVBX01007500.1, read on the forward strand.
GCATGTAATGATTCTCGACTTTACTGGTCGACCCACTCTATAAATATACATGTGCGATCAGTAGATGGTATTAGTTTCTTGCTAATTTCATTTGAATTATGAGAATTTTCAATAATATAGTTTTGCTAGCTTTATGTAAACGAATCGACAATTTAATAAAATATTTTCAGAAAATAAATTGTACATTAATGAATTATATTATGTAACATTGGTATTTTAGGTTCATGCAGTTATCAACGAGGGGGTTATGAAGTTGATGTAACATTTGGTATGATGGTGCGATTTAAATTTAATTAACGATTTCAAAATAAACCAGGTAAGTGATATATCACGAAGATAGAGTGAAAATGATTTGTCTTTGCAAGCAATTGTTTTTGTCGGCCACGATCGATCTAGATAACGTGTTACCATGTTGTGCATGATTATGCCCCCCGACGATCTGATTTAGTAACATTGGTGATATATAGTCAAGATAATTGATTTACATGGCATCATCGTCAAGATTAACTAAAATTCGAAAGGCAGTGTTGAGAACCATGGAGGAGGTTGAAGCTTAGGATTCCAAAGTTTCTAATAATTCAAAAAGAATAATATACAATGGCGTTTTAGGTGTTGATTTGGTAGGATGAGATATATAGTTGGTTGCGTGCCTTACGTGAGCTTGTGAAAGACGCCAAGAGAAAAGATAATAATGCCTTGATCCAACTATTTTGAATTAATATTTCTTTATTTATAAAAAGTAGATTGTGGCTTAAAAAAAAAAAGCGATCTTAGAGAAAATGAAGGTGAAACCCTGGTTCCCTGCTGGGAACAGTGCTTCCGCCGTGAGTCCGTCGATTCCTTCCGCTGGTG
>OVBX01007501.1:0-10783 GCA_900406325.1 Erucastrum elatum
TTCAAATATAATATGCATAAAAGATCTCACACAAACAAATTGTATTGACTAAATCCTAAACCCTAAACGCAAAACTCTAAACCCTAAACCCAAAACTCTAAACCCTAAACCCAAAACCCTAAATCCTAAACCCTAAACCCTAAACCCAAATAGAATAAAACATGATAAATAGTATAGTAACATAATAATTTGAAAGAGATGATGTGATTCTTAAAACTCCACGAGTTATTTTACACAATTAATAATTATATTTTTTTTTCTCTTTTTTTTCTTGGCAGGTTTAACCAGTTGTTTCTAGGGACAAAACATCAATATTATATAAAGTAAAATGTATGTATAGAAAAGATAGGATATTTGGTTACTTCTCTAATTATGGTTTTTTTCGTTGCTATACAGCCCAATTTCCCTTTAATATATGTATTCTCGCCAATTTCGATTGGTTGCAATAAAATTAAAACAAAATCCTTCCCATCAACTGCCAAAGTCAACGTTGGACAATAATTAAAATTTATTCTTCCAGATTTTTGGTGACTTTTTTTTTATGGGGTTATTCTGCCGGGAAACAAAATAAAATAAAAGAAGAGGAAAATCGTCACGCTCTCCCTAAACTGTATCCGTGAAGGCAAAAAAAAATACAGTATTTAAAAAAAAAGGTATACTGTATATGTATTGTATACAATTATTGTTGCAATCTCTCCCTCACTTATGTTTACGAGAAACCCAAACTCAAACACAATTGAAAACGAGACTATAGTTGTTGTTACTCAATCGCAATCAACCATTAATCTCATCTACTCTCTGAGATCTCTCTCTCTCTCTTCCTTTTTAGCATTTGCTTCCTTCTTTTAAAAATTAGCGGAGATGCTCCTTTCATTCACCTGAGGTACCCTCCCTTCTCTGTCTTGTTTATAGTTCTCTCATGAAGGTTCCATTTCTCATAAACTATCCTGCCATTGTGATTCTCTGATTCGTTTCANTCACGTCAGAGCTTATTCTTTAACTGGTTTCATCCTTTTTGTAGATATCACTGTTTCTTTTGTGTGTTGATTGATTTATGTACTCGTTTCTTCATTCAGTGTGTTCTGGAGTTTTTTTTTTTGACTTTGACTTGTCATGGCGTCTAGACAAGTATCGAAGTCGAGGAAAGCAGGGACTAGCAATATTAAGGGTGATGATTCTACTGCCTCCTCCTCAACAACCTCGTTTTCAAAGCTTTATCAAGAGATATCTATTGATGATGGCCATCATAGTTCCCCTGCTTCTTCATCTGCTCGAAGTAAGCATCATTTCTCCTCACCAGATTCGTTTCCACCAAGCTCTCAGCCTTCTAAAGAAAACGTCACAGTCACAGTTCGCTTTCGCCCACTCAGGTTCCCTGTGATATCGCTTGCAAATATTTGGTTTCTGCTTGTTCTGTGAATTTGACTGACATATATATTTTTTTTTGGCCTTCACGTAGTCCAAGGGAAATCCGCAATGGGGAGGAGGTTGCATGGTATGCAGATGGGGAAACAATCGTACGAAATGAGAATAATCCGACGATAGCTTATGCTTATGGTTGGTCATTTAACAGTTTGATTAGTTTCCTGGTGGTTCCATAATTATCACAAATATTGTATGTGGCGGCACATCACTCACGAATAGTATTGTTCTTATGCGGTATTCAGTTCCACTTGTAATCATGTCTTAAAATACCGAGGACTAAGATTTAATTGGATATTCTTCTTTTTTTTTGATGTGTGGATGATCTTCTATGTTTTCTTGAAGTTGTCTTTCAATCTGTAATTGATTGATTCTCTTTATGGCAGATCGTGTCTTTGGACCTACAACCACAACACGCAATGTCTACGATGTTGCTGCACACCATGTTGTGAATGGGGCTATGGAGGGGATTAACGGTACGAAGTGACAAGTTTTAATGATAAGTCTATTTTGTATTTAGTACTCAACTTGTGATACCAACTCATTTATTTCTGATCATTCGTGTTCTATGATTTTGATCATTCGTGTTACATCACAAGACTTGCTGTCGTTATTCTTCAGAACAGTTTTGACTTCAATGTGATTTGGATATAGTGACATTGATTTTTAATCCAACTACAGGGACCATTTTTGCATATGGAGTGACAAGCAGTGGAAAGACTCACACGATGCATGTAAGATACCTAATACCGTTTTGATTTCAACACACTCTACTGATGAAATCATGTTTGCATTTAACTTCAGGATGCCCATGACTTCAGAATTTATATTATATGATAGAATTGGTTGATTTTTGGGTTCAAATGTCAGGGTGACCAGAGATCTCCGGGTATTATACCGTTAGCAGTGAAAGATGTTTTCAGCATTATCCAAGAGGTACTTTTTAAGATACTGTTTCGTCAGATTCTTTGGCCTAACTACTAGCTGCCTAATATGTTAATTTTCTTACAGACACCAAGTCGAGAGTTTCTCCTGCGTATTTCCTACTTGGAATTTTATAATGAGGTACTATTAATTACCTATTTCCTTCTCTGCTCTATATTCAGCCTCAATAGTAGCAGAGAGTGATAGAAAATACTCTGCCTTCAGTTTTTCTTTGAGATTGCTATCCTTAAGGTCCACCTTTTTTCCAGGTTGTCAATGATTTATTGAATCCAGCAGGACACAATTTGAGGATCAGAGAAGACAAACAGGTATGTGATTGACTTTCATATCATCTTATACATGCCACTACTTCGCTCACTGACTAATAATATATTTGTTGTGATTACATCGCTCATCATAGAATTTTTTATTAGGAACCATGTTTAGGCTATTGGTACCTGAAAATATTAACTGGTTCCATTATGATGACTCTGCTATTAGAATGTTAATAGGTTTCATTGCAATGCGCTATGTCACATTGCTTTCTAGCAGATTTGCAGTTGATCCTGATTGCATTTGAACTGTTAATTTTTTTAATTGAACCTATTTTTGTTATTGATTCCAGGGAACTTTTGTGGAAGGGATTAAAGAGGAAGTTATTTTATCCCCTGCTCATGCGCTTTCACTTATAGCAGCTGGAGAAGGTATGTGGTGCGTCCTTGTTTTTTGCTTTTTTTTTAACATAACATGAGTCTAAAGACTGATTCTCTCTTCATGATTCCAGTTGATAATTTTTTTAAACTTCAACTTTGTCATAATGTGGTATATTTTTATATTACTCTATGCATACTGACTAGATATTGTTCCTCATGACAGAGCAACGCCATGTTGGATCAACAAATTTTAATTTGCTCAGCAGCCGGAGCCATACAATATTTACCTTGGTATGTTAATATTCTCTTTGAAATATGGGAGAAACTGGTATCTGTGTGCAGTTGATATATCATTTTTTCTCCTCATTTGGATGCAGACGATAGAAAGTAGTCCCATAGGCGACAAGATTAAAGGTGAAGCTGTTCACCTCTCGCGGCTGGTAAGCTCCTCTTGTAGCCAGTGATATGATGTATGGTTATGATTAGCTCTTTCTTCAACACTAAAACAAATTCAAATGATATTTACTACCCATAATTTCTCTTATATCTGCAGAACCTCGTTGATCTGGCAGGTTCCGAGAGTTCAAAGGTTGAAACCAGTGGATTACGACGCAAGGAAGGATCATATATAAATAAAAGTTTGCTGACTTTAGAAAATGTGAGTTTTTTTCTTATCAAACAAGTTTTCACTTACTCAACAATAGGTTTTGTGCTTTTCTGTGTGGCTCAGTTCAGACAGTACTGTTGCGATGTTGTAGGTGATATCAAAGCTCACGGATGTGAAGGCTTCGCATGTACCATACAGAGACTCTAAGCTAACCAGGATCCTTCAGTCCTCACTGAGTGGTCATGACCGAGTTTCTGTAAGTCTTGTTAGATCTGTTCTACTACTAAATATGAAATCCACAACATGATTAAATTACCTTTGATAACGTTAATCACATACTTTTGCTAGGAATATACTTTACTGATTAGTTGTCCCTACTGGATATGGTAGTTCATTTGTACAGTGACTCCTGCATCGAGAAGTTCGGAAGAAACACACAACACATTGAAATTTGCTCATCGTGCAAAGCATATTGAGATTCAAGCCGAACAAAACAAGGTCTTCCTCGCATATCTTCTACATGCCCTTATTTTTTGCACTCAAATGTGTTTCTTGCATTCTGACTTTATAAAACTACAGATAACTGAGGAGAAATCATTAATAAAGAAGTACCAATACGAGATTCGGCGACTGAGGGAGGAGTTGGAACAGCTTAAACAGGACACTGTACCAGCACATGATACTATTCTCCTGAAGCAGAAGGTATTGCGTTTTGTCTCTTTTGCGTTTTTGTTACAAACACGCATTTGAGAGAATCTGTAGTTATCTTTGTTGTTTCTTTTTTTGGCTATATGACGTGATAATAGAAGCTAGAAGATGGTCAAGCCAAGATGCAATCCAGACTCGAAGAAGATGAAGAAGCTAAAGCAGCTCTCTTGAGTCGAATCCAACAGTTGACGAAGTTAATTTTGGTGTCCACTAAAACTTCACAAACATCTCTGTTACCTCATCGTTTCAATCCTCGGAGGAGACATTCATTTGAGGAAGAAGAGGTAAAATCACTGATATAAACTTGGATACTATAAATTGAGATTTATTTTTTCTCTGGAACAAGTACTCGAAACTACCAAGTTTTGGTTAATTTGTTGATAATGCGTGTGTAGCTTGCTTACCTACCGCACAAGAGGCGGGACTTAACGGACAACGAGGACCTTGACCTGTATGTTTCTGTGGATGGAAACCATGAGATTAGAGAAGTTCCATGCAGAGAAGACAAGAAGATCCGAAAGCATGGGTTGTTAAATTGGTTAAAGCCTAAGAAGGTATACAAAATGTCTGACGTTTCGTTTAAAGAATAATGCTAAAAGCAATAGTAGAAATCACACAGCCTTGTCTCCCCCCTTTGTTGATCCAAACTTGCCTTTTACCTAATCAGAAAAGAGATAACAGTTCAAGTGCTAGCGACCAGTCGAGTGTGGTAAAATCGAACAGCACGCCATCGACTCCTCAAGGGGGAGGAAGTTATCTTTATACGGAATCAAGACTTTCAGAAGGCTCGCCTTTGATGGAACAACTGTCAGAGCCTAGAGAAGACAGAGAAGATCTGGAAGACAGTTCCCATGAACTGGAGACTCTTGAGGTAATAGATACTCTTACATCTGTAATGGCGCCAAAGTAACTATATTATTCATGCCGACCTCTGCTTTAAAAGACTTGCGTGCTCTTGTATCAGACTAGCAATAAAATCATCGATGAGTTGGATCTTCTGAGGGAGGATAAAAAGATTTTATCTGAGGAGGTGGAGCTACAATCAAGTTCATTGAAACGGTTGACAGATGAAGCTTCAAAGTCCCCTCAAAATGAAGAGNTGAAGCTTCAAAGTCCCCTCAAAATGAAGAGATTAAAGTAATATAATCATTCTCTTCATGATCTTTATCTAGCTGTGTTTCAAATCTACCAAAAGTTCACCTTACTGGTTCTCTGTGTTACTTAAGGAGGAGATTAAAGACCTACATGATGACATCAAGTCAAAGAATGACCAGATTGCCACGTTGGAAAAACAAATCTTGGATTCTGTTATGACATCACATGAGGCATTGGATAAATCTGACATCGTGCAGGTAGGTTTCAGTTGTCATGTATTATTCAGTAACTTATTTTTCTATTGTTCATTTCTCAAGCGATTATGTCTTCAGGCAGTTGCTGAGCTTACGGAGCAACTTAATGAGAGATCTTTTGAACTAGAGGTGATATCAACTAATTGTTTATGTTATATGCAGTACTTCTTCATCTATTGCTTCAGCACCTTAGAGATAGTTTTGCTATAACATAATTCCTCTTAGCTCACTATAACCTACTGTTCACACCTCGATAAAGTTTTTGTTTCTCTGTATATATTAAGAGTGTTAAGAGGCCAGACTACATTAATGATGATGCCAGTTTATATGCTCTACGTTTCGTCTCATCTTTTCATTTTGTTTGCAGGTTAAAACTGCAGATAATCGCATCATTCAGGAACAACTCAATCAAAAGGTCAGAGGCTTTGTCTTTTGAAAAGCTTGGAAACTAGGTTTGCAATGTGTATTAGAATTGAAAAACTGATTTAAGTGTTTTCTGCAGACATGTGAATGTGAAGCATTGCAAGACGAAGTTGAAAACCTAAAGCAGCAGCTCTCTAATTCCATGGAACTAGCACAGGTCTCTCTATATACATTTCACAATCATTTTATTCGCGCCTTTCACCAATCTTCAAAGCTTAATAGGTACATGATTCTAAAACTAAAGTCTCTCTACTTTCTGACATGAAAGGAAACAAGGATCGAAGAGCTGAAGCTGAAAGCCAAGGAACTAAGCGAATCAAAGGAGCAACTAGAACACCCTAACAGAAAACTAGCAGAAGAGAATTCATACGCAAAAAGTCTCGCATCAGCAGCTGCAGTTGAGCTCAAGGCATTATCCGAAGAAGTTGCAAAGCTAATGAATCAAAACGAGAAACTAGCAGCAGAGCTAGCAACACAGACGAACCCAGTTACACCGCGAGGCAACAAAACAGGAACAACAACAAATTTAAAAAACGGAAGAAGAGAGAGCCTTGCAAAGACACAAGAACCAGACAACTCGTCGATGGAGCTAAAGAGAGAACTAAGAATGAGCAAAGAACGTGAGCTATCATACGAAGCCGCACTCGTTGGTAAAGATCAAAGAGAAGCTGAGCTAGCAAAGATAGTAAAAGACTCAAACCAAAGAGAAACATATCTAGAGAACGAGCTTGCTAGCATGTGGATTCTCGTTTCTAAGCTGAGAAGATCACAAGTCTCTGATTCTGTATCAGAGACGCCACAAACCGATCAATCATACTGAGAATCGCCAAAACAAAACAACATAACATACGTTTGTGTAACGGATAGTTCAACTATGATCGAATCAACCAAACAAAAACATAATCATCAAAACTCGAAACTGTTTCTTATTACGAAGAATTAAAAACAAATAAAAAAGAAAGATAGAACAGAGTTGTGATTCATATACTAACGGATCATAATCAGTTAGTCTTGGGATCAGGCATGGGGAACAAACCAGCACCAGCAGCTCCACGGGGCGGAGAAAACCCTAGAAACTTCTGCAGATTCGTCCTAATACTAATCGAACACAACAAATACAAAAACGCCATTGAGCAATCCGTCGGATCATCCCCTTTCAGCCCCCTATGACTCATCTTCTTCACGATCGCGATCGGATGGAACGGGAGCTTCGCGACGACTTTACCTTCGAAGAGCGAGTTCAGCAGCCCGAAGACGACGAAGAGCACCAGGGCCACGACGGCGCCGGATTTGAACTTGAAGAGGGACAGATCTCGGCTAGACTCCTTGAGGCTCGTCTCGACGCGGTCGATCTTCTTGGTCTTTGATTTCTTGATGGTGAGCTTGGAGGCGGGGTTCTCCGTCTTCATCGTCTCGAGCTTCTTGGCGGCTTTGTCGATCGAGTATTTTAGGGATTTGTAGGAGCTCGTGCGGTAGATTAGGATCCAGGAGATGGCTTCGCAGACCAGGGCGGTGCAGAAGGAGATCCCGACGACGGTTAGGCTGTCGGCGTACTTGAAGGAAGCGAAGAGTGGGATCGTAGTAGCCATTGGGATTCGATTTCTTCTTGCTTTCTCGAAGAAAAAAAAAAGATACACTTCGTCTGTTCTATCTTTCTCTACTGGAGATCTGATTAGGAATTGTATAGAAGTCAAAAGAGGGTAAAAGAAGGAAATAAGGTAAAGTTTGGGGGCTTTAAAACAACTTTTTAAGTTTTCACGTTTAACCCATACCTTTCTAATGTTATTTATTAGCCGCAACTGATTTTGGTTACTGATTTTGGTTCTGGTTACACAACCCAAATCACAAATTTTGGCAAAATCAGGATAAACATTGTGCACACCAGAGAGTGTGATCATGCATATGTATGTCTATTTACAGATAAGACGAGGCAAAAAGATAAGTTTGTACCAAACTCATTAATTTCTTTTTTTTTTTGAATTGAATGTTAAATTTAATTCAAAAGAAAATATCCTTTCTTACAACTTTTATAGACATTCCTAATGATTTCTATAACCAATTTGAAAATGACAAAAACTCAACATGAATGACAAAACTTAAAATCCTTCCAACATAGCTTCAAACCCTTCCAAACTTCCCAAGCTTCTCACATTTCCCACTTCAAATCTCACATTAAATCTTTTTCACTCACATCTCGTAGAGAACCAGAATTGTAGTCCTCCTTGAAGCTTTCTATCCCCCTTCCTTTGAATGATAGATAACTTATTTCTAACAGTTTTATCAATCAGCTTCACCATCAAAGTAGGCGGAGAGTGAGCTTCCCCATGTCTCCTTCTATTCCTCTCCCTCCAAATACTGTGAACTGTAGCTTGCATCAAGTATCTTACTGAAAACAACAGAGTGCCTTCTTGCCTTTCATCTGTAATGATCCTTAAAAGATCACTCCATATCACAGTAAACCTCGCTTTCAGAATCCCTTTAGCCAGCATTTCCCATATAGAAGCAGAGAAAGGACATACAAAGAATAAGTGGTCGCGTGATTCCATAGGATCTTGACAAAACACACATGAAGTATCTGCATTCCCTCCCCACTGCGCCATCCTTATCCCTGTAGATAATCTATCCCGCAAAGCAATCCAAAATATGAAAGAAAATTTAGGAGTGAAGTGTTTGAACCAGATAGCTTTATGCCATTCATATACTCGATGCTTCTCTCTTATGTTATTCCAAGTATCCTTAGTGATAAACCTTCTCTTGTATTTATCATCCCCATTTCTCCATACATAAACATCCTCCTCATTCACTCTCTGTTCTTTAAATTTATCAATTTCCACTTCCACTCTATTCAAAAGCGGATAGCGATGATTCTTCCGTCTATGATGCCTACACTCATCAACTTTTGCGTTTAGGGGGATACCTAGCTCAATACAACCACTCCCTCCCAGAATATCTAGCAAACAGTCCATAGGAGACCATTTGTCGAACCAGAAAGAAGCATTTCTCCCATTCCTTACATGTACTCTATATAACTGCTTTGCCATCTCTCTGTATTTTAAAACTTTTCTCATTAATTTCTGCTATGTACCTAACTCATTAATTTGTGCTTGCTTAGTTTCTTTATGGGTTTGATTTGAATTAGAGTTCATCTGATATTCAATTCTTTTGCCTACTATTCAATTTTATTTAATATATCTAAAATTATTTTAAAGTATCTGAGTTTTATTCAAGAGAACATTACATAAGCAATCCAAATATATCTTAAAAGTATTTAAAATCCAAAAATTTGGCACAAACTGTATAAGATATTCAAAGTATATGAATTATGTAAAATCAAAAAGATTAATAAACTTAGTTAATTTTAACCTTTAATATTTAGTTTGAGCTTATGTTGGAAAGAATATTATTACCACCTTAATCAGTAAATCCCGTATATAAATCAGCTTTAGTTGAATTTAAATTTTTATTTTGGGTTCGTCTTTTCTCTCAATTTTCACCACAATATTTATGTCCGATTTATGAACCCTAAATCTGGATTGTTATCCTAAACAAATTAAAACACTGTCACTAGAATAGTTAGAGCAACTCCAATTGTGTTACTCACCACTGGAGTCCTTAGGACTTTTTTATTATTTTTTTTTTGCTTTTTGTACTTTTTGAATAGTTAAGAAATTTTCTCCTAAAATCGTGTCCAATGGTGTTACCGGGTATGGAGTCCTTAAGTTTTTTTAAAAAAAATTAAAAATTGAATTTGTTTATATAAACAAAAAAAAATTATTCAATGACTAAATGAAAACATACAAGAAAAATTAAATTTAAAAATATACAACACTTAAAAGATCTTCAATCTTCATCACCACCAAACTTGTCCCAAATATTTTGAATCAAATCATATTTCAGTCGTGCATGTGTTTGTGGGTCACGAACTTGACTTCGTATTTCAAGCATAGTACGAAGATTTGAAGCCTTTCGAGAGAATGACAAATCCACCTCAGAATCTCTAGTGGCAGGTCCGACTTCAAACTCTGATATATCACAAGGAGCGTATCCGTTGCGTTCATTTTCGACTATCATATTGTCCAGTATGACACATGTTCGCATAATCCTCGCTATTTGTGTCTTATCCCACAAAACAGGCGGATTTTTCACTATTGCAAAACGAGCTTGCAAAACTCTGAAAGCACGCTCCACATCTTTTCTGGTTGACTCTTGACGTTAGCAAACTTAGCCTCTTCAGAACCATTAGGGTGTGTGATAGATTGAATAAACGTTGACCATTTAGGATAAATGCCGTCAGTGAGGTAGTACGTCAATTTTTACTGGTTTACGTTGACCATGTATCGTATCCTGGGAGCTCGACCTTCTAAAATGTCATCAAAAACAGGAGACCGATCGAGGACGTTAATATCGTTTAATGTACCTGGAGGACCGAAAACTGTGTGCCATATCCAAAGATCTTGTGAAGCTACAGCCTCCAAAACAATTGTTGGCTTTCCTGATCCACGTGTGTACTGTCTTTTCCAAGCTGTTGGGCAATTCTTCCATTCCCAATGCATACAATCGATACTGTCGATCATTCCATGAAAGCCGCGTGCCTCTCCAATATCGAGTAGTCGTTGAAGATCTTCGGGAGTGGGTCTTCGGAGGTACTCATCTCCAAATAAATGTATTACGCCTTCTGTGAAATGAGATAAACACGA
>OVBX01007502.1:0-10782 GCA_900406325.1 Erucastrum elatum
TATATATATATATTTATACTTAGCCTATATTAATTAAATGTGTATTAGATAATGTGTATTCGAAAATATGTATCGTAAATGTTGATGATTTTGGTTATCTAATGCAGGTGTTTTGCATGTCTCTAAAGGCTTAAAGATGTCGGTCAAAATTATGTATATGTAACTTTCAAGGGAGGTCGAGAAAGTGAAGTTGGTGTAGGTGTGAGTATTGATTAGCAGTCAATTTATAGTTTTTTTAGTTTATATTTGTATTGGTAGTTTGGTACGCGTGTATAAACTGGTTTTAGAATGATAGTAGTATTTGTTAATTTTTGTGTGAATAGATCATTACAAACCATTGTGAGAAACAAAATCCAATACAAGTAGAAATAAAAACTAGAGAAATGTTTCATTTATTCAAAGATACTAGGGCTTTCCAGCTCACCCCTTTTTAAAAAGTTGGTAACAATACATACAGATTGTTTAAAATATATTTAAGCAACACTATCAAATTGACAAATTCCACCACGATGATCAGTCAGAAGAGGTTTCAGAGAAGACCCTTGTCTTGGAAGCTCTTGATACAGTCATCGAACATCACACTTAACGACTTAAAGGACGTAAAGCCAAGTTCACGTATCTTTGTTGTATCCAAGCTGTGAGGCATATCTCTCCCTTCTTCACTACCGCACCTATAACAGTTTTATAGCTTTTAGGGGCCCTAGCTTTTATTTGTCCAAACATGTCTTAAAATGTCAAGTATATAGTGGAAGATGGAAGTAAAGCAGAGGATGTAAAGTACTTGGTCTCAAATGGGTATAGTGGGTATTTGGGTCGTAGCATCTCAATGATCTCTGACCAGTGAGCCACTGAGCTCGAGCATATGATTCTTCCTGATGCTTTAGGCTCTTCCATTGCTAAAATATGTGCATCAGCTACATCATCTACGTGCACAAACCCTCCCCTGAAATTTGGATATTCTCCAGCAATCCCTAGTTTAATAGACGATATAACCTTGGAACTCGTCATTGTTTTTTTTTTTTTTTTTTTTTANAAAAATGTTCAAGATATTGGAAGTGATTGGTTGGATTTTATCCCCATACTTTAGTTTTATTTATTTTTAAAGCATTAAACTTTATCAATCATGTTGTAGCTTTATTTTTGTTAGTCAAAGCGTACAACAAATTTCTAGTAACTTTCACCAATTATGTTTTAGCTTCATTTTTAAAATCATAGAAATTTTTTTCTTATGAATTTTAGGCAAAAAACCTAAATCTTTATTTTTAAAAGCTTTAGAAACTAAAAAATGAAATAACTATTTATAATATCAATTAAATTAGATAATCATAATAAAACATCTATAAATATTTAAATGTAATTCTGGATGTTTTCAAAACTATTAAAATATTTTAAATAACATAAAACATTATTTACGTATCACATTTTAAATAAAATTAAAATTTGATAATTTATAAAAATTATTAATATACATTATTTTAGTTGATAAAATAATTATTTTATGTATACACCACATATTTTATTTTAAAATATCTATAGCATATAGCCTACAGCTACAACAAAAATATCTTATTTAACTACAATAAATAATTATTAAATATTATCATTTATTTAACTACAATAAATAATTTATAAAATATTATTTACATATAACATTTTAAATAACCGTAAATTTGATAATTTATAAAAAAATATTAGTAGACATTATTTTAGTTGATAAAAGTAATTATTTTTATGTATACACCACATATTTTATTTTAAATATCTACAGCATATAGCATACAGCTACAACAAATTTAACTACATCAAAAGTCTCTGCAAAATTTTTTTTATAGCTACAGTCAACTTACCTACAACTCAACTTTTACAGCTAAATTGTTATAGCCACAGTCAAACCAATCATCCCCTATAAATTAATTCTGGAGCATTACAACATGTTTTTGTAGACACTTGTCATCACTAGGATGATATATTCTTAAAATCTTTAGAAAAATAAGTTGGTCCATATAAATATATAGTAAATTTTTAAATTTTAATTAAACTAACTATTAAATTAAAAGCTACGGAATTGTCTTAAATAGATTATTTCCTTAAATAAAAGCTATGAAATTACTTAATATGATTAATAAAAAATATGATAACTAATGATTATGAATCATATATATATATATATAATGATTTTTGTATCCTCTTTTTTTGTTTGTATTTATATTATTAAATTAAATTAAACAATCATTTTAACCATTAAAAAATTAGATTTTTTCTTATATGTTGTATTTTGATTTTTTTTTTTTCAAAACGGCCATAAATTACTAAAAAATAAAAATCACATTGCAACGTCGGAAGATCCATGCATCTTTAGAGACAGTATCAACCGATCTCGAAACCCTTTGGTTCGATTTTTCATCATCAATGAATTCGACTTTGTGTGTTCTATCGACCGCAGGCTTTAGAATTACAAGTGAAAATTTAATTCTTAGATATGTATCTGGAGTGTAACTAAGATGTCTATCTTTTTTAATTAACACTTATGTAATTCATCGAAAGTCATAGAATGAGTTGAAAAAAAACAACTCATATCAGTGAAACTGAAACGAGAATAAAAACACAATTTTATAGAGGTAGAAAATAAAATCACTTATGGAAAGTCAAGAGTAAACAAATCGAGAGAAGAAAATCTAACTCACTTTCGTCATTTTACAACTAATATCGACTATCTGATTTCAGTGATTTGTATCAGCCGTAAAACTTAATTTCTTTTGTGCATATGAAGTCTTAAAAATAATTAAAATGAGTTATAAGATGTTAACTCTTCGACAAAGAGAGACCAACATTTGTATTCGTTATTTTACAATCGATAAAAATTATAGTGTTGCAAAATGTTAAAATCATTTAATAAACAAACATTAGTATAAAAATTTACTCTGCGCATGCGCGCAGATTATCATCTAGTCATCATTGTTAGATAGAATTTAGACACTTTATTAGGGATTAGTGTCTAGTCGTCCCCGCTAAGACCAATTTTAAAAATAAAATTGTTAAAGAAACTGAGGTGTATATTTGGGAGATTGTGAGAGTGGATAGATTTTCTAACCTTTAAGTATGGAAAGAAAATTTAGGGGGGTGCTTGTTGGTTTTGGACTAAGCATTGGACCGATTGAAAATGTAGGGATTACGACCACTAGGTTTAGCTTCTTCTCGGCTGCGATCCTCCAGGCTTCATTCTCCCCTAAAGTCTTTGCATAGCCATACCAGAGCTACGTACGTATAATTTTCAGGCATTAAGCACATATATTATATAGTATAAATTTGGGCTAGAAGCCTAGAATTGACGAAAATAATGTGGAATGTTTCTCACTTTGAAGCGTTTGCAGTAGTTCGGATCGCTCCAGTGCGTTTCGTTGAGTGGTGAAACTTGTGTGGCGTCAAAACGGAACCGAACTGAGGTTGAAGAAGACGTGAAAACAATTCTTCTCACAGTGTTTCTGGCCTTTGCACAGGAGTTCATCAAATTCATCGTTCCACTTACATCGGGATCGACCAACTTCTCGTATTGAAAAAAAAAATAACATGCAGCAGTCAGTGATTTATAATATTTTTGTATATGCATGAAGATGATTCAGTGTAAAGATGAGATCATTTGCAATAAAGATAAATTGTGTTCGACCAGATTGTTGATGTAATGACTAGCAGTAACCCGCGAGGCGACGTGGAAGACTCCATCAACACCGTTGACTGCCTCGTCAAAGCTTCCCTCTACCATTAGATCGGCTTCAAAAATCTTCAAACTTTCTTTTGCTCCTTTCAATTCCCATAGAAAACTCACCTTCTTTTCATCTTCGCAAGAGTAAAAAATTTGGAGCAAGCCTCAGACTTTTACAAAAATGAACATTATTGTTTTCATTATGGTAAAACAGTGGATGTAACCATTTTTAAACGGTAACTATACAAGCATTCCACGAATAGTGATTTAGCTAACACACACTTAGTTACGTACTTAAGTTATCAAACTTAGGGGTTTTTGTGTGATCTCCAATACATTATTTGCGAAATGGTTTTACCACACGTTGTCGTTACAATTACTCTTACCAAAAAAATGATGACATGACTACTAAAAAAGATACATGTTTTCCGAAAAATATGATATGCACAATTACATTTAATGTTAATTTATTTTTTTGGTAAAATTTTCAAAATATGGCAATAACTCATATATTACATTTCTTGTCGATTTATATTTTTGGAATTTTTTAGAATATGTTAATAACTCATACATCATCTATAAAATAAATATATTCATATATAACATTTTAAATTTCGAAATATTTTTTTTATTTTCTTTTTCTTTTTATAATTATACAATTAGTATTACTAAACCTTCCAAAAATTGCTACAATTGTTTTAGAAAATTAAATTTCTAATCGTAAGATCATTAGTTTGTTATATATATATATCAATTTAATAAGTATTGTTTAGTTTAAATTTTTGATAATTATATAATTTTATATCATTTTTATTAGTTTTATACAAATTAATTTGATTTATTTTAATAATAAAATTAAATTGAAAAATCTATCTAATATTATAATTTAAATATACACATATATATATTTTTAAATATAATTTTAATTAAAAAAATTATTTTATCTTAATTTAGTATTTAACTAAATCATATCTATATTAAATATTGGTAAAAACAATAAAAGCTATAATATTTAATAAAAATATATATATTTAAATATAAATTAAATTTTTAAAAATATTTTTGCATATAGTGCAGGAAAACATCTAGTAGAAATTGTAAATTAAAAATGTAAGTCCCATTTTCTCTTTACACATAATTAGAAACAAAAACTGTTGAGTAAACCAGATAATCTTTGTGAGTAAACAAAGTACCTGATGAGTCTCTAACAGTTGTTCTTACGGAATGACCCAATTCGAGAAGTTTCTTGATAACATGAGAGGCTATAAAGCTCGTTCCTCCGGTTACCAAGTACTCTGCCATTTAATTATCAGATCCTATCTTTAATGTTTTTGTGTAAGATTGAGAAACTAGACCATGCTATTTATGCGTTCAGTTAAGTTTGGTTTTTGTTTGACTCTTTTTTCCTCCCTTGGATAGTAGTAGTTGTTGAAGTAAATATAATATAATTTAAAGTTGGCACGAATGGCATGGTCTAATTTATCATTTATTAATCCAATTTTGTGCGATTTAAAAATTTTACATGTGAAACTACCACAGACCAGTACAATTTGTTTTTGCCCACCAAACGTTTTAAATTTTAAAGAAACTGTTTGGTCGGTTTCCCAGCCACGCTACGTAGTATAAATGAATACAAATCATATATATTAAAAATTATGATGTGTTTAAAAATTATGATATGTGACTCCATCTCTGAATTTGTCGGATTCAACAAACTAGTATTATCCAACTTGTAACCCACCAGTATTAATGAATCAGCTCAGAATAATATTTAATGAATCAGCTCGGAATATATTAAAAATAATCAAAACAAAATTATTAAATTATTTAAAATAGTATAATAAATATTTAATAAAAATAAAATAAAAAATTCAAAATAGTTATAACATATTTGTGATAATAATTCAAAATAATACACACTCTTTAGAAATAGATTTAGGTTTAGGTGATTACACCATAAACATCAAACAAACATTAAATGTAGAACTATATGTATATTCATAGTATTTTAATATTTAAATGTAGTGGCTTTAATCCTTGACACGTTAATGTTTAAGCTCAACATTTTGCATTTGTTTTTGGAGAAAATAGCCAATAAAACCATGAACTTTCAAATTAAAGCAAAAAAAAAACCTCCAATTTATGTTTCAGCTAAAAAAATCTTCAACTTTCAAATATTGACCGTTTTAACTATCATATTTTGTTGACTCGACCATTTAAAAAACTCTAATGGTCAACTGTTAAACTCGATTGAAAGAAATAGATGTTTGTTAACTCTTTAAACTACATTATTTTAAAAGCTGATTTAACATTAATCTCAAACAAAGTAATTTTGCTTTTGTAAACACTTAACTCATCTTTTTTGCGGAACCGGAACCCTAAATCGACTTCATCTTTTTCATTTTCGAGTGAGGAGTATGAAGTCGATCTGAAACTTTAATTTCGCAAAAAGATGTTTTTAAGTGTTTAAAGAAGCAAAATAACATCGTTTGACTAATTTATTTTAAAATGACATCAATTAGAGAGTTAAAACTTCTAATTATATAATCGAGTTTAACAGTTGACTATTCAGATTACTTAAATGGTCGAGTCAACAAAATATGATAGTTAAAATGACCAATATTTGAAAGTTGAAGATTTTTTTAACTCAAACATAAGTTGGAGGTTTTTTTTGCTTTAATTTGAAAGTCATGGTTTTATTGGCTGTTTTCTCTTTGTTTTTGTCACCATTTTCCATTTTAGAGTCTTTGGTGGTATTTCATGCATTTTTCGTAGTTTTGGATTAGTTTTGGCCTTTTAGGTCATGAGAATTGGTTGCTCAAAAAAAAGGTCATGAGAATTGAAGGCTCATCACAGAGGTTCATACGCGTTTCAAGGGAAAAAATATTATAATATATTAAAGTTGTGAATTCGCCTCGTTACGCTCCTTCTGGATGAACCCGGTTTATAATTGTTTAGCGGGTTCCACGGTACGTAGTGATCCGCTATTAGTCAGTTTATTTTTTTGTTTAAAAAAAATCAAACGAAAAATAAAAAAAAAATTAAAAAACTCAAGTTCTGAACCCAACCAAGGGTTCATTAATGTGCATGGTCTTATGTGTTTTCACAAAAAAAAAGAAGAAGCATAACAGAGAACTGAACTAGAGAAAAAAAATAAAAGCTAAAGAATCAAAATAATTTCTACAATAGACTGAACTAGACTTAGAACATCTCCAATAGG
Organism: Erucastrum elatum; assembly: GCA_900406325.1. Taxonomy (NCBI): domain Eukaryota; kingdom Viridiplantae; phylum Streptophyta; class Magnoliopsida; order Brassicales; family Brassicaceae; genus Erucastrum; species Erucastrum elatum. The sequence continues at coordinate 6,921 of OVBX01007502.1, forward strand.
ACTCTATTTTTTCCTCTATAATTTCTACAAAAATAGTATAACTCTATTATATAGTAAGTTTTGCTCCAATGATATACTTTATAACAGAGTTACTCTATTTTTGAAGAGAAAATATAGTAAATCCATTATTTCACTCCAAATATAGAGTGAAAAAGTAGTTTTACTATGTTTTCTCCACAAAAATAGAGTAACTCTATTATATAGTAAACCATTGGAGCAAAACTTATTCTATAATAGAGTTACTCTATTTTTATGGGAATTATAGAGGAGAAAGTAGAGTTGGGTTGGAGATAGTCTTAGTCTAGTGGTTTGGCTAATGGTTTATTAATGTCTCTATACAAGGATGTATGAATTTTAATTCCCGGAGAAAGCAAATTTATGTGAATCAAGAGAGAAAAGACTTACAAAAGATCTACAATATGGCACAATGAGTACTTTCAAACGTAGATCCCATAGAACAACTCAAGTGATGTAGTCAGACATGAATTCATCATACGGTAGATAAAATTATCGGATGTCTTTGTAATAATTTTCATAATTGTAATACATAATTATCCCTCGTTAAAAAGGATGTAAAAGAGACTGGGATAGTTTTTATGCATATTCTAGAAGTTATGTGAAAGATCATAGACGCAGATTTTAACAATCAATTGTAAAGTTCATATTTTGCCAAAACATATAACATTTAGTCAGATTTTATATGGAAGTGGTTTCAAGTCATTTGTTGTTATATATATATATACACACTTTTTTGAATTATACAGAGGTATCTTGGTCTCACATAAGTGGTCCAGACTAGTCATGTGTTGCCACGTGTTGGTCCTTTGTCCTTTGCGATGCTGAAATGTTAATTCTCCAGTGATTATAATTCGAACTCAGATGGCGGTACTCACAGCCGTGAACCTTTTACCACTGGAACTAGAAGAACCGAGTTATATTTTAAGAGTTATGCTCAGATTACTGGATACATATAAACTCTCCCCGAAAGAATAAAGCATTGTGATAATCCCAAGCATCCAGAGAGCATATGCTTAGGGCGTCGAAGGCCCCTGGAAGAAGTGAACGTGTTGATAACAAAGGGATTTGAGGTCAGAGCTTTTTAAAATACGCAATATTGACATTTACTCCAGTAACATAAAAGAAAACTACTGGAAGCCAATTTCTTCAATGGCTGGCATTCTTCACTAATCGCTTTCCACTAGACCAACATATTTTCCCAAAAAACCTGTAAATACTTCTGATCCTTACTCATCTTCCATGGACGAACCTTAGCCGCAAGCAGTGGTGAACCCAAGAAAAAAATTTAGTGGGATCAATGACACCTTTTACAACCAAATATGCCAGTTTTCAGCACATGTTACAACTTACAACATTTTATTTTATAGTTATTTGTAGTGTCAAGTGACACCGCAATGATTCACATGGGTTTGACCCTAGCCGCAAGGAAAGGGTGTTGAAGGCTCCGCCCAACTCTTTGGATTGCTGGTTTTAAAAATGAGTAATTGAGCTTACTAAACTAACGAACCGATTAAATTTTTCAGATTTTATATATTTTATTAATGTAATAACATAAACTGCAGTAGCTTGTCTTCAAAATAAGTTGGTCTAATAGTGTTCAATGCTAGAGACTAATTTTGATTTAGTATCTTTAACTAGTTTGTACTAACCAAACATGGATGTTTTGGCTTTTGTTATTTCTTTATTTAAGGTATCCAAAGTTTTTCTCTCTTCACTATAAAATAAAATTCTAATTTGAAAGTTTTCCAAAGAAATGTCTATTTTGCATACTATTCTTTTGTAAGTGTCCACTAAAGAAATTTGTTCATTTTGTTATAATTATAATATATTGTTTACTTTATATTAAGTAAAATGTGTATGTTATTTATAGTATGAATATCATAATTATAATATATAGCAAACTTACGTAAAATAAAAGAAGAAAGAAGTTGTATACCAAGAGAAGAAAGAGAGATGTTATTATTATCGACTAGAAGTGGCAACGTAAAATGATCGCATTACATCTTCTTATATAGAAAAAAACTCGATAAGTTGTAAATGACATGAGCTCCATATTAAGTTCCACACGAAAGTGTTTTCGACTCTTGTAACAAATTTATCTTTTTGTTTGGTTAAGAATATAAACAACTGGGTCAAAATCATTGCTACCCAAAAAAGAAAGAAATCACAAAAACCTTTTGGGAGAAAACAAAAACCTTTTGGGAGAAAACAAAAACCTTTTATAGAAAAACAATAATTACAAAAACAACAAAAAGTCTTCAACAAACAAAGGCGAATAGAGAGAAAGAAATTAACGAGGAAGGAAACCGTCGAGATGGGACCACACAAGAAATCCATTGGATAAAGAAGCTAACCAATCAAAATCCTTTTACAAGGATTAGCTTCAAAAGTCTACCTAGGGATGTTAAAATGGGTAAAAAAACTCAGCCCAGCCCAACCCACAAATAACCCAACCCAGTTTGTATCCAACCCATGATAACCCAAAAACATTAGGGTTGAAATTCAAACCCATAAAATAGCCCATTAGTATATTGGTCTACCCATGGGTACCTATGTACCATATTATTTGTTCTAAAAAATTATGAAAATATGAATACTTTTTTTGGTACACATAACCAAACTATACATTTTATAGACTATTAAAATAATAATTTTAAGGTTTTGGCGTAAAAACTCAATTTTACTGTGGGAAATTTTGATTTTACGGTTTTGGCGAAAAACAAAATTTTACGATTTTGGTAAAAAACAGAATTTTACGGTTTCGGTAGAAAAATTCAATTTTACAGTTTTAGCGGGAAAATTCAGTCAGTTTTACCGTTTTGCGAGGCAGCTCGATTTTACGGTTTTGACGGGAAAACTCGATTTTACGGTTTTGGTGGGAAAATTTAATTTTATGGTTTTGGCGGGAAAACTCAATTTTACGGTTTTGGCGGGAAAATTCGATTTTACGATTTTGGCGGGAAAACTCAAATTTACGGTTTTGGCGGGAAAACTCGATGTTACGGTTTTGGCGGGAAAAATCAATTTTACGGTTTTGGCGGGATAACTCGATTTTACGGTTTTGGCGGGAAAACTCGATTTTACGGTTTTGGCGGGAAAATTTAATTTTGTGGTTTTGGCGGGAAAACTCGATTTTACGGTTTTGGCAGGAAAATTTAATTTTATGATTTTGGCGGGAAAACTTGATTTTACGGTTTTGGAAGGAAAACTCGATTTTACGATTTTGGTTGGAAAGCCCGATTTTACAGCTTTGGATGGAAACTCAATTTTACGATTTTGGCGGGAAAAATCAATTTTACGGTTTTGGCGGGAAAAATCAATTTTACAAATTTGGCGAAAAAACTCATTTTTACGGTTTTGATGAAAACAGTATGACTAAACTGTCTTTGACAAAAAACTATAATATAAATCTATGGGTACCCAGTTACCCTATTGAGTTTACCCAAATTAATATAAACTCTAAAGGTTTTAACCCATATTGAACCCATTTATTTATTGAAGGGTAAAAACCCAGCCCATTATCTATGGGTTTGGGTAAACCCATGGATAAATATCCATGTTAACATCCCTAAGTCTACCAATCAAAATCGAGATAAGACTTCTAGGTGGGTCCCAAATGAAGAGACATAACCACTTTTAAAATCCTCTGACACAAGAGAACGCACTTTCATGCGGGACAAGACCTCTCAATCTCAAACGCCCAATATTCTAGTACACTAACTTTTTGCAAGTTGAACTCTAAAGTCAAGTCCCTTCGTGCTCCTCTGTCCTTGTTGATTTTTTTTTTCATTTCGTTATTAATATGAAAAGTTTTGCAAATGCTGTTAGAGCAAACAAGGCGAGG
>OVBX01007503.1:2461-13243 GCA_900406325.1 Erucastrum elatum
ACTTTCTTTTTTATTTGCAGATGCTGCCACTGGCATGTATGCAGAGTTAATGAAGAGGTGGTTTCCTCTGAAGTTAGTGCTTCATTTGTTAAAAAGACTTTTATCATTCCAAAGCTTATGTCTTTTATTCATGATTCTTTTAGCGACCGATACCGTCTGAGGCAATGGGAGGAGTGCGGGCAACCAAAGATAGCCGTCACTTGCAAAAACCAGCAAGAGATGTAAGCTTGACAAAACGACACATCAACCACACATTCTAACTTTACTTCTTATGTCAATGAGTTGTGTTTCAATAAATATTCTTTCTCTGATATCAGGAATAAGATTGCAGAAGCGGCTGAGAGCGTTGGCCTCCCGACTTTTGTTGTGGCTGATGCGGGAAGAACCGAGGTAACTAACTATAAGATTCTTAGTTTTATACTTCCTCCTTGGTTACATCTTGAAAATATGGTCCAACCATAGCTCCTAGGCAAACAGACAGAAAACAAAAACAAAACCTTCCTACTTGTCAAAACGTGAGGATAAACTGAACTCTTGCTTTCACAGGTTGCAGCTGGATCAAGAACGGTTCTTGCAGTTGGACCAGGTAAAGACAATAGTTTCTTTTTAAAAACTTATGTTTTTAGCTGAAGCAGAACAAACAAATACAGGTGTTGGATGAAATGTTGTTTCTCAACATGTTCGTTACTTTTTTTTTCTCTGCAGGACCAAAACAGTTGGTTGATTCCATAACGGGTAAGCTGGCGTTACTCTGATGCCGAGCTTTCTCCCGGGGAAATGATGGTTCAAGCAAGTTACTTCTTGTTCTCTAGTGATTAAACTTAATGTATCTTGTTGGTTAATTTTAGAAATAGTTCTGTAAATCATTCGATTTTCTGACATTTTCAAGTTTTTACTGTTGTAACCAAATGATTGGCTTTATTTTACATAAAGTTCTGATATTATAAATTTTCTTTTCTTTTTTCCTCTCAGGAAAACACTGCTAAGATCATTATTAAAATTATATATAAAAACTAAATAATGTTGCATCTTCACTCAGATACAATAGCAATGTAATTCAAGCTCAGCATGTGAAATGAGGAGTAAGGTCTGATTAGACTAACATAAAATAACTAAAACAAACAACACAAATTTTGCATCCAGTAGGAGAAATGTTCTCTACATTTTTTACTAGGTTTGGGCACATAACCCACCCAACCAAACCAATCAATATTATTAAATTCTAAACCACAACTTAAACATATAGAAATCAATCAAACTGAACTAGAAATCTTTGTGACGATCCTTCATATTCAAAATTCCTCTTCACGAATTTTTTTTATCGTTTCATGTATTTGATTCTCTCTATTGGTCAATTTTCTTTAAAAAAAATGTGTATATCGTAATACTTTCTCAGTGTTTGTATACTATACAATGATTTTATTTTGAGAAACTAGTTGAAGAAATCTAGTACCAAATGTTCTGACTCTCAAGTCTCATCATTTTAAAAGCTAGCTACCACTTTTTACTAGAAACGTACTGACGTACTGTGTGTCTGTGAACACATAGATTTTCCCGTTGTACTACGATACTCAGTGTCTAGTAAACTAGTGCTAGAATGATAGAAATGATTCTGGTTAGGGTTTTTACTTTACATTTACAGTAATATTTATTATTTAGCCCTTGACATGTTTAAAGTTTTTCTAAATTTTCGTTATTTGCGTTTTCCATTCCTTTTTATGGTATATATTATAGGTGACTTGAAAATGGATTTGCTTTTGGTACTTTCTTTGAGTGACGTCGAAGTCTTCCCTAAAATTCAGAACGCGACGTTGAACTGTTATGATTCCACATAACTAATATAGAGGCACCACATGGCATACAGCATACGCAACATAGTCACATGACTCCATAAATCTTTATACGTGCTTGCTTTTACGTATCTTTTTTTATAATGTATAACAGGGTGATGGGTAACAATATCCATGCTCATAAACATATTAGACAAACAGAATAGTGTAAAAAAAATTGGATCAGACGCCCAGTTATACAACATCTAGGTATTAGGCGTTTCCTAATGATCCGATATTGTTTATCCCGAGAACATATGTATCTGCAGTAAATGTAGATACATGCATGTAGATAAAAGGTTAAGGGATACAAATTAAGTCGTATACATAACCAGGACTGTATATAATGAATGATTATTTATATTAGTACTGTTTTACGTTTTAAAGTCAAACTTAATAAAAATATTACAATTTGATTTCCGATACTGCATAAAAGAAAAGGTGGTCTAACTTTTCTTCTATACCATAAACAAAAATATATATACTTGAATATCACACATTTCAAGTACAGTCCGTGGACCTTAGCCTATATCCATCACGATAAAATATTTGATGTTGGCTTAGAGATGACTGTTTATAAATATCATACTAAGTTTCTCCCACTTGCTAGTTAGGTTTGCATGAGACGCATGTGAGGAGCACCTCAATCTGTGCCCCATTTTTCTGTATCATTCACCAAAAATTTTAATCATTTTTCGTTAGTTAAGACAATAATGCTTATATATACTACTTTTGTGCTGTGCACATTTGTATTTTCCCCTCTATTTTACTACGTATATATCGGAGTATAATAAAAGCATCTGATTTCCTCGAATATTGTCAGAATATCAAACGTGAAAGAAAATAAAATTCGAGGAATAATTAAGTTTGAAACATAATAACCCAACCTCAAAATGAAAAATGAGTGAGCACATCCACATTGGACCTCGGTGATGTTACTCTTTAATTTATACTAGATCTCGATCCACGCAACCGCGCGGATGTTTGTTTTCGTTTATAGTTCTATGAATATTTTGTTTTCACTTCTAAATTAGTATATTATAGTAATTATAAGATTAAAGAATACATGTAACTTTTATATTCTAGGAATTTTTAAAAAAATCACACATCAAAAGAAGTTATGACTTATGTTTTAGTATATAAATTTTTTTTTTCAAAATTTGGGATTCGATAGGTTATTTGTTTGAATGGTATTGTTTAATATTGGGATAGATTTTTCTTGATAATCGTGATTGTTTCCAGAAACTGTTACAATCACGAATTTTTAATATTTTTATACAATTATGATTTTTAACATTTGAATAATATTGTTGATTGATAAAAGAATAATACTCTTATTTGTTATTTAATAATTTTGAATACACCAACTTCATCTTCTCCAAATGTCCTCTGTGTTTTAGTACATAAAAGAAAAACATAAAATATAAAGATAACAGTCAGTCAAATAAAGCTAAAAGAATTTAAAGAAAAAATCAAAAATATATAACTCAAATATGAGTCTCACACGATTACTATAAAAAAACTCGATAGTAATATGATTGAACATTGTCATGGAGAATGTAAGGTCGTTTATGAAACTAATATATAATTTTAGTAACAGAAAATATATCATCCTTTGTAGTAAATGTGGTTTAAAGACTCAAGTCATGATTTTGTATATAATAAAGTGAAGTCATTATGATTAATAAAAATCGGATGGTCATGTAGTTTTTAAATGATATTAACTTAAATATAAATGATATGATAATTTAAACATTTAATAATTTAAACATTTAAGAAAGAATCAAATATTGATTTGTTAAACAATCCGGTTTTATAGGAGTAGATGGTTGATTTAACCAATGATATAATCATTAAGCATATTTTTAATAATAAACAAATGATAACTGATTTATAGTAAGGATTCATTTTTTTTAAATATCACACAAGAAAAAGAAGTCATGACTTCTCTTTTAATATTATAGATATATAAATACACTATTCACTATCCATATCTAAATAGAAAGACAGTTAACCTCACCAGTAAACAAATATCATACTATATATTTGAGTTTCTTACATGTCAGGCATACAATGGACCATGTTTTAGAAATATTATATGTTTTTTCATTTGAACTTATTAACTTATCTCAAGTTTTTCGGAGTATGATTATTCTCTGTGCACAAACTTTGTGTATGGTTTGAAATTAAAAGGAATAGTTTTTATTAGTAACCTAAGGACTTCTACAGAAAGAGTATTATACATGTATATGTGTGAACCGTTGTGAGAAGAACCCGGAGTGTGCTAGAAAGCTTTGTCAGATTGTGAACAAGACAGAGGGGTGGAAATCAACTCTCAACAACTACGCTGCTGGGAGAAAGATTACCACCACAGAGGTCTTTCTTTCCCAAGACAAAGCCATGGTCTCTCGTGCTTGTGAGGTGTTCTGAAACACGTTCACAAGAACCCTTGTTGCTTCTGCTTTAGCAGTAGGATGGTTTGGTTTTAACCAATCTGTCCGCCTCTACGATAAAAAGGTAGGTGAAAAGAGTTTAAAAAAAGTGCAATAGGAATATGTCTATTTTTTACAAAAAAATCATACATCAAGAGAAGTTATGGTTTATGTTTTAGTATATAAGATTTTTTTTCCAAAATTTGGGATTCGATAGGTTATTCATTTGAATGGTATTGCTTAATATTGGGATAGATTTTTCTTGATATTATCGTGATTGTTTACAGAAACTGTTACAATCACAAAATTTTAAGATTTTTATACAATTGTGATTTTTAACCTTTGAATAATATTGTTGAATGATAAAGGAATAATACTCTTATTTGTTATTCAATAATTTTGAATACACCAACTTCATCTTCTCCAAATGTCCTCTGTGTTTTAGTACATAAAAGAAAAACATAAAATATAAAGATAACAGTCAGTCAAATAAGGCTAAAAGAATTTAAAGAAAAAATCAAAAATATATAACTGAAATATGAGTCTTACATGATTACTATAAAAAAAACTCGCTAGTAATATGATTGAAAATTGTCATGGAGAATGTAAGGTCGTTTATGAAACTAATATATAATTTTAGTAACAGAAAATATATCATTGTATGTAGTACATATGGTTTAAAGACTCAAGTCATGATTTTGTATATAATAAAGCGAAGTCATTATGATTAATAAAAATTGGATGGTCATGTCGTTTTTAAATGATATTAACTTAAATATAAATGATATGATAATTTAAACATTTAATAATTTAAACATTTAAGAAAAAATCAAATATTGGTTTGTTATGCAATCCGGTTTTGTAGGAGTAGATGGTTAATTTAAGCAATGATTAACAATAATAAGGAAAGCCAAAAGGATTAAGGGAAAATTGCTAAAAGAGAACAAAAAATCAGCATGATTGTCCATATAGTATAAAACCATCATTTAGTTGTCCTTTTAGTATAATTTTTTTCATAATCTCAAAACTAACCCTTGATTAATTTAACCAAACACATTAAACTAATACAGTTTTAAAATTTTTAATCAAAAACGTGTTAAAAAGGAAAATAAATTAATGTTCTTAAAAAACTTTAGTAAAAATAAACTTTGTAACCTTTCTAAAAATAAAAATAATTTCCAACTTTTTTATTAAAAGCGTTAAATAAAATTTATAAAAAAAAAAGTTTAACAAATTTTATTTTTATAAAAAGTTTAAACATTTTTAATAAAACTTTTAAAAAATAAACTTTGTAACCTTTATAAAAGTAAAAATCAAACTTCACAAATTTTATAATAAAATTTTAGATAAATTTACAAAAACAAAATTTACAAAGTTTTTGTAAACTTTTTAGTTTTATTAAAATTTTAAATAAAAATAAAACTTATTAAAACGTTTTTTAATAAAACTTAAATAAAAATGAACTTTGTAAAATTTATAAAATAAAACTTTGCAAATTTTTTTTAGTAAAAAAGTTAAATAGACTTTATAAAAAACGTTTTACAAAGTGTTGTTTTTATAAAAAGTTTAAAACATTTGTAAATTTTTTAGTTTTATTAATTAAAAAATAAGAACAAGAGTTTGTGAAAATCACAAGAGAAAAACTATAGAAAAAACATAGATTGATGAAGAAGAAAATGCAAAATCATTTTTTTTTTATTTTGACCAAACAAATTGATCAAAACACGTTTTAGGAAGTTAGAATATTTTTAGGATATTTTTAGAATATATACTTAACTGCAATTTCCTTAATTTTCGCAATAAATATATTTTCTATCCGTAGAAGTCACTTTCTACTTTTTTAGAACAATGGCAAAAATCTTGAATGTAATTTCTTTTTCAGTTAGACGTATGAGTAGATTCCAGATTTCACATTCCTGAAACTTTAAATACTTCATAAAAGTAGAAGGTGACTTCTACAGGAAAGTGGATATCTTTACGAATAGTAGAATTCGAATTCCTCTTATTTAGAAATTTCATAAATAGTAGATTATTTATTCTAAAAAGAGTAGATGAACATGTTTAATCTAGAATTTGTCTTCTACTAACTCATTTTTCGTAAAATACGCATTTTACTTTTAGTAGAACGTAATTTAAAATTTTTATTTATTAAGTTTTTTAACAAAACAAAAATACATATTTGTGTATATGAGTGTTTTATTAATTATTTATAATTTATAAATTTTTTAATTCACAAAATTATTTATTTCGTTATTTTTCAGAAATACAAAGAGTAAAAGAGAAAAAAAATGGACAAAATTAGTTTTATACTAAAGGGACAACCATCCTATTTTTTTGTTCCGTTTTGGCAATTTTCCCAAGGATTAACAACTAATTAGATTCATCCTTTTTTTGATAAAATTTTTGGATCCTGTTTGTTTTAATTATTTTCTAGATTGAAATATTAAGCAGAAACAAATTATATTGATACTTACATTAGTTAAGATGATCACTTAACTCGTTTCTATCCTGCCTAGAATTATTTTCTAAATTTTTTATTCTTGTATAATATTTTCTATTCTGAATAAAAGGAAATTATTAAATACCATTAGTAGTCTGCAAACGTAAACAAAATAAGACGCTAAAAACGTTAAAAAAACCATTAAGAAACTTATTCTTCTGAATCAAATCCACGTGGAAATAAGAAGGAAGGTTAGATTAAGCGCCTAAAATCAGAAGCCACGTGGCTATTATTATTACTATTACTGATTAAGAAATCGTCGCCGTTGGATCTGATGTCCATCACGAGACTCTCGCACCGAAGCTGACTCATCAAATGCTCGTCTCGCATCTCCTTCTGCCGCCGGAGCTCAATAACTTTCCGGTGAGAGTTCGAGTGCCTCGTCATCACGAATGTCGGGCTCGAAGCAGGTCTGTACTCCGGCACGAGCCGTCCCGATTTGTACCGTACTCCGCACGCGTTGCACAGCGTCTTGGGCCCCATCGGTCCCGTCCGCCACTGCGGCGTCTTATCCGTCGCGCAGTGGAGACACCGTCTCTCTCCTCCGGCTTCTCCTTCGAGTTCTCCGGCACTGCCGTCGTGTTCTTTGGTTCTGAGCTGTTTCTTCTTCGGATAGGACTCGTCGGAGCCGGCAAGAAGACGGGAAGCCCACGTGGAGGCTGCTGAGCGTGGTCTCTTGCTTCTCGCTTTGGCGGGAACAATGGAGACGTTGGAGTCGTCAGTGTCGGTTGGGATGAAGATTTGATCCAACTCCGGTTCAGGTTCCGGTTCTGGTTTAGTTTGGGTTAAACCGGTGGTTTGAGGTTTTTGTAAGCCGGACAGTAACTGAAGCTTGTCTTGGTCTTCTTTTGAGAATGATTCTTCTTCCACGAAGTTCGATAGCCATTCTAGCTCAGCTAAATCCTCACTCTGATAAGTGAAGTGATAATCAAAGAAAAAGTGTTATTATTAATTCATAACTATTAATATATTGGCTAATTAAGTGAGTACTCTATAATCCTGAAAAGAAACTCAAAACTTCATTTTTGTAAATTCTTTTTTTTTTTGTTTCATTTTTCAGAATTAACAAATCAACATGATAACTGATAAGTGAAGTGATGATCAAAGAAATTTTTTTTTAATCCAAAAATGTGAATATATTTGCCTAAATAATGTTACTATCTATAATCATGAAAAGAAGCTCGAAAATTCATAATCATAAATTAATGATTTTTTTTCATTTTCTCAGAGCCTTTTCGAGAATGTAAAATTACCGGAACACAGAGGTCGTCGGAAAATACACTGCCGTCGGTGTAAAGCGACGAGGAGGAGTTGGAGCTATCAGCAAGAGTACCGGCTGAGACGGTGGAAGAATCAGGAAAGGTTTCAAGTCCGTCGTCAGGTTGGCCGTTGTCGTTAGAAAAGTCGAGAAGGTCGTCGACAACGAAAGAGTCAGAGTTACCGGCGACGAGGAAGAGCTCCGGAGTTAGTTTTTGTTGTTCCATTGGTGCAAAACACAGAAGGTTATTAGTGTAAATAGATGAAAGGAAAAAAGAAAAGGTGAGAGAGAGCTTTTTTGGGAGGATGTGAGCGAAGAATGTAACGGAGAGAAAGAGAAAGAGAAGGAGAGAGGTCTATTTTTGGGGAGGGGAGAGTGATGTTAGAGAAAGGTATGTGGTTCATGTGACATGAGAACGAGACAGAAGACAAGCTAAAACAGAGGAACTTTGACTATTGAGTTATACTCTTCCTTTCTCTTTTGTTATTATTAAATGATACTATACAACCAACTAAAATATCTACAGGGACATTTGCTTAGACACAAGGGAAGGTGAATCCCAACAAAAAATATTAATTTCTAATAAAAAAGTTAACCATTTTCACGGAGTTCACAACAAAGATGTCGACTGGAACCACCGTTGGTTGATTCAGTTCATTGGAAGTTTTCGTATAAATAGTATAATTCATTGTATTGTCATATCTCTTTGCAGCCTTTTTAAGCTATGTAAATTTTCTATCTGGGTGAGAATGACAGTATACTATGCTTTAGCAGTGGAGAAAGCAACCACATACAACAAATTCTACTTCCACTTTTACTGTTTTATTACCCCATTGTAAAAAAATACCTAAATTGTAGATTCTTTTGTCCAAATGATGGTGCTTAATTAATGTGTTAACTAGTCGTAGAGTGATGTAAAACATCAACACATATCCGAGAGTTGAGATACTAATCACTGCGTTTTGATGGCAAACTGTTTACGAAAAATTAGAGGTCAATTTCTCCTTCTTCACATCGAATTCTAGTAAAGAGATGGGCCTTTAAACTTAGTAGCGCTGAAGGCTTGAACATTCTTGGAACAAACTGTATTTTGATCATTTGATTCATTGTGCTGGACAAAAATGTGATATATGAGAAAGCTATACTAAAGCCCAATTTTAACAAAAGGAATGAGGTTAAACATAGGCCCAATATAAAAAACAGAAACCCATCTTTAAAGTAATTTCAATACATATATATATATATATATATATATATATATATATATCCACATTAGTTGTGTTGTTTCTGTTTGTAATTTATTTTGTGTTGTTACTTGTTAGTAGATGTTTTTAGGAGAACATCCTTTATATACTAAAGCGCAAGTCGTTTGGCGAATCAAAAACTGACAAGTGGAAAATTGAAATAAAAATAAATAAATAAAAACAATCGAAAAAAACAGAAAAACAAAACACGATTCATAATGTGGAAAACTGTACTAATAGATGTTTCGATTCTTCTTTCAAACCCACGATCACCACACCTAACAATTTCAAAATAACCACCTAATTTTTATTATTTATATTTGCAAGAGGTTAATCTATAACTGCATCTTGCTAAAACACACATTTTCTCTTTTCTCTAATCCACAAACTCAATGTTGGCATGCAATGCTTCTTCTCCGAGATAGATTGTCGTTCATATCACACTTTTATTTTGTTCTTTTGCATAATATCTTTGGATCTTACTCTTTTCTCTACTTCTACTATGGCTTTTATTTATAAAATCTGACTCACTCACGTGAAGAACTTTCTTCAAAAATTCAAGGTTATAGTTTTTTTCCTAACGATAAATCTGAGTTCGAGAAGGCAAAATAGATATCAACGCTGTTCTCTGTCTCAAATGTTACTCCTCATAAATCTTTATTTTGTTTTTGTAGCTTTTCATGCTTAAAGAAATTATTTAACTTAGCTAATGAATAATGAGTGACTAATGCAGATTCCAAAAAAGAAATGATGTGAAAAGAGCAAGGACTCTAACGGTACCAGAAAGTATCAACGCAATTGGAATTACAGGTATATATAAATATCGTATTTTCAGTCTTAATATCCTTTTTATCATAAAGAAGTAGCATNATATTTTTGGTATTTTTGAGTATACTTTAGCTATTTTAGACATTTACTTTTGACTATTTGTATATATTTTCAAGTATTTTAGATAATTTAAAAGTAGCTTATATATACTTTGGATTTTTTTAATATACTTTACATCTAAAAATCTATTATTATAAAACACAGTTCTCTTCTCTCCTAGGCTATCCAACTCAGATGACACGTCATAAAGTCGCTTCACTAGCGATCGACACGTGTTTCAGTTAAATGAAACGCAAAGTTTCGTAATTCATCTTCCTCTGGGCATGCGTTTGGACTGTGCATCGTGTTATGTTTTGTGGCCCAGAAACCACTGAAGGGGATAGAAACCCTAATCCGGGTGATGCAAATCTTCGTGTTCTTCGCTTCTCTGGAAGGAACGATTCAGTAATCCATAACGGTATGCGTTGTGAATTTTCGTATTAAATNGATTGAGCTGTTCGTCGACGAAAATCGTGTATAAATATATACAATCTCTCCTCTGCGGTTATAGCTTTCTTTGGTTTCTCTGGCCGATGCGTTTTCTCTGATCGTAACTCTAAAGTCATCTCAATTTTTTTTTATTGTTTGTTTTGTGTGTATTTGGTTTTCAGGAGCGACTTATATGATTCTCTGTCTGTGATGAGGATGAGTT
>OVBX01007504.1:0-10781 GCA_900406325.1 Erucastrum elatum
CCTTAATGTATAATATATATTTCTTAAGGTAAAAAATATCTATTTGTTAAGGTAAAAAAAAATATTTTGTTGAAGTTAAGAGTTTTAGTTGGATAAAGACGATGAAAGTATGAATGAGTGATAATGGTAAAGATGATAACTTTGGGGTTTAGGGATTTGATTTTCGGGGTTTCATACATTCCTTGTAAATTCGTTGTAAATTAACACGGGCCTGGTAAGTCGTAACATAAAATACTATTTCCATGTAACTTCGTCGTAAAATAAAATACTAATTCCTAGTAACTTCGTCGTAAATGAAAAAACACAGGCCTGGTAACTTCGTCGTAAACCAAAACACGGGTCTGGTAACTTCGTCGTAAACCAAAACACGGGCCTGGTAACTTCGTCGTAACATTATGACGTGGTTACGAGGAAACCGTTTTTATATATATGGGAGAAGTCTTTCAGACGAGCATTGCTCGTATCTTCCTCCCTAACTCCTCTCCCCCTCTAAGGTAACTTTCTCTCTCTATCTTTTTTTTATAGTTTAGGTGGTTAGTTTAGGTGATTAATTTAGGGAATTAGTTTAGGTGCTGAGTTAACGGAATTAGTTTAGGTGATTAGTTTAGAAAATTGTTTTAAACATTTCGTTTTGGATATATATTAATTTATTTTTTAAAAATTTTCTAGATGGCTCCTAGGCCGAGACCAGCAGCTCCTGCACCTACGAATGCTGACTTATTTGGCGATGGATCTACCTCTAGCGGTCCATCATCTTCTTCCGGGACAGTTCCGGACTCTCACACATCTCGGAGAGTTTCTTCGACCCCTTCTCCTCATCCAGCTCAGATGCCTCCCCCACCAGCTCCACTTGTGGCCACGGATCAGCCTGCCCCACCGGCTGCAGTTCATCCCGATTTGCGGGTGCCAGCTCATGCACCATTCGCAAGATACACCGTCGAGGATTTGCTTGCCCAGCCCGGACGAGAGGGTTTACACGTTCTGGACCGTGATAGACCCCTGGGTACTTATTGGTAAGTACTTAAAATTATTAATTTAAAATTTAAAATCTTTAATCAATTTTCTTAACAAATTTGTTATATTTGCAGGTTTGCGGCTAACAACAAAGTTAGTCGGAGCGTTTCAGAGACGATGAAGGGATATTATGACGGCCCTTATCCCAACTGGACGTCTACTCCCGATCACGTCAAGACGATGTGGTTTAAATGTTTTGCGGTAATTTAATATATACATATTATTAATATTTATATTGTTAATTAATTAATTATTATTTTTTCTAATCTTTTAAATTGTTTGTTTTTTTCAGCAAAGGTGGAACTGGTCTATCGGAATCACCCAGAGGGTGAAGAGCGAATTTATTGCAAAGGCGAAAACTCGTCTTTGCAACACCATCTCTGATTGGAAGGACAAGTGGGAGATTTACGGCTATGAGGGGAAGCCGAGCGGGGTCACAAAGGAAGCATGGGATGGTCTCATCGCCTATTAGAACGAACCCAGCTCCATCCGCAAAGCCAACTCCTGCTCCGCTTCCCGAAGAACGAGGGATAAAGATGGCCATTTGCCCATGGTTCATAGAACCGGCCAAAAACCCCATGCCGGAGTTTGTCTCGAAGCTGTAAGTTTTATTTAAACTTATAATTTTCATTATTAGAAACTTGTATTTATTAATTATATTTAATTTATTTTTTATTTTTGTTTATTAATTGGAGAAGACGGGAGTTTTGCCATCTCTCTCGGACTTATTCAAGATGACTCACGCCTCACCAGATGGGATTTTTGTTGATCCTGCATCCGAGAAACTCTTCAACGCTGTGGCGTCTCGGGTAGAAGAGCGAGAGACGCAACTTACCCAACAGTCTGCAGATGGATTACCCGTCAAGTTGTCAACCGAAGAGGTCGACCGGATCTTCGAGGAGGTAAAATTTAATAATTTATATTTTTTTATTATTAACTCTAAATAGGTTTTTATATATATACATATAGGTGACTCTTGGAAAGAAGGGAATGACGGTCGGAATAGGTTCCGTTAACAAAGTTGCAAGGGCGATTTCGTCATACTATTCGAGACGGGACCAGGACAACGAGCGCATGCATGCTCGTATGGATACCCAGCAGCAGCGTTTGGACTCTCTTGAGAGTTTGCTGGATGTGATGGCGGTGGGAAATCCAACTTTGCAGACGGCTTTGGCGGCGAGACGAGCAGCTCTCGGGATGAGCCGGCCGGATCCCGAAGCAGGAACATCTACAGACCCGAACCCCTCAGCCAACTACTTCGATGACGATGATGTTGGCCTTAATTAGTTTTTTTTTTTTAATTTCTTTTGTTTTGTATAAAAAATTTAAATTCTATTTAATTAATGAATTTATAGTTTTTTAAAAAAAATATTTGGTTTCATATTTATTTTTTTCAAATATTTTAAATTTGATAATTATTTTTTTATAAAAAAATTATAATTATTATAATTAATTAATATTTTAAATATTGAGATGTAAATTCGTTGTAAAATTCCACGTTTAGTCCTCGTAACGTTTACGTGAAATTTACATGGAATCTTTGTAAAGTCCTTGTAAATTTTACATCGACTTTACGACGAAACCTTATGTGTCTATTACAACAAACTGTTACGTGGTATTTACATCGTGATATACGAGGACATTACGACGAATTGTTTTCTTCCGCTTTACGAGGAAATGACTTTCTCGTAAACATAACTAGGACTTTACGACGAAACCTCCGTCACGACGAGCGTTAAACAACGAAACGTGTATCGATGTTAATTCGTCGTAAAGCCATGTTACGACGAATTTACAACGAATACCGCCCTCGTAAAAAATATGTTTTCTTGTAGTGATACAAATATATTCTATTGAATTTGCTAAAGATTACCAAGTAAATCTTAATCCATATCAATTTAACAAATGTAACTCTTATAATATACACAAAAATATATTGAGAGAATATGGCAGGGTATTCAGATACTCGGGCCAAGTACTTTTAATCTGAATTTTTTGGGTTCTAAACATTTGGAACCAATAGATATTTGAATATTTTTAATTAGGGCTTAGGTTGGTTTCATGTCCGGGTCGGTTCAGAATAATAATTCATATAAATGTAACATACATGTAATAATTGGGTACATATCAGGTTTAGGTTGGTTCAGATATTACCTGAAAAATTAGAAGTACCTGAAAACTTTAAAATAATTTGAAACTTGAAAATAACTAAAAACCCCAACAAATACCCAAAACATATTTAGATACCCAAAAAGATTTGAAATTCTTCCCGAAATATAACCCGAAAACCAAAAATACCAAAAATATATATTCAATTTTTTTGAAATTTTACATGAAATCTTAATATAACTGAAAAATCGATATAATTATTTGTTTTGATAATTAATATACATATCACTAAATTTAATAAAAATTATTGCTAATTACACTATAAACACACACAAATTCATTATCTTAATTCTATAATGTAAAACACATGAATTCATCTTCAATTATACTGTTAATCTAATTGACAAGTATTTTAGTAAATCTAAACCGACTATATACAAGTAACTGGATCTAAAGTCTCAAACGAATATGAAAACACAAAGAAAACGTTATTTCAACCTCAAACATTAGAATAGAACATCATTTAAATAACTTATAACTAATAAATGGTTAAGAATTATTTCAATTTTAACGAATTTACAACAAAAAAATATCTGCGCTTAAGCGCAGATCAAAATCTAGTTTATATAATTAAAATGAAGAATTATCAATATTTATATTAAAAACAACAAAAAAATACCCATCCTTAAAATCAATATTTATATTAAAAAACAACAACAAAAAAGTACATGTTTATTCAAAGAGGGATCAGAATCTAGTTTAATTATTAAGAAAGTAAGTTAAAAAATAAATTTAAAATGAGGATAACCTTATCTAAAGAATCATACTTCAAGCCCAAAAACTGCCACGTAAGAGTCATATCTCCCACTCCTCATATGACCATATCTTATTCTTCTCATAGACCAAACTCACATTGCCAAACAAACGCGAACAGATAGAAGAGGAGAGAGAACGAGATGGCTTCTACCTCCGCCGTGTCATTGTTCATGCCGCTCAGCCAAAACCGATCCTCGTCGTCGGCAAAAACCATTGCCCTACTCAAGCCATTATCGCCTTTGAAGCCATCTAAGACGTCATCCTCCTCCTTAGCCATGCCTTCACGGAGGTTTCAGGTGAATGCATCGAACCTGAAGATGGACAAGGCCGTGAGCGGCTTAGCAGCAGCAGCTCTCACCGTTTCAATGGTGATCCCTGAGGTGGCTGAAGCCGCAGGCTCAGGAATCTCTCCTTCTCTCCAGAACTTCTTGCTTAGCATAGCCGCGGGAGGAGTGGTGCTCACGGTCATCATCGGTGTGGTTGTTGGTGTCTCCAACTTTGATCCTGTTAAGAGAGGCTTATAAAGGACGAGAGATATCTGTCTGTCATTGTAGTATGGTAATAATCTGTGAGTTCATGTAATGTTTCAGCAATGTACTTTTGCAGTCTTCTACTATCTTATATTTGACGATTCACCATTAGTCTCAAGATTACATTTCCAGAACTTATAATATATTAGCATATCAAGATTACTAATAATGTTCCAAAAGAGAACATCACCCCCAGCAGTAAAATAAACACGCACAAAGGCTTCTAATGTCAGCCAGTCTTGCAATCTTAGTGAACCCGGCTCTCCCATCTAAAACTTTCAACTATAAAATTTATTAATAGATGTACTACAACTCAATATTTATGAATCATAAGAATGAGAAGTTTTGCGAGTCGTTCTGGGACTAGGAAAGGATCTTGAAGAGAACCACTTGTCCCAAAATCCTACTGAAGAAGTTTTCTTTGCTGAAACCAAGATCTCAAGGGATGCATTTTGAACGCATTTTGAACGAGCTGGAAGACGGACAGTAATTTATTTGGTTCTTTTGGACTAGATAGGGTAACCCTCATGTTAAACTTAAAACTCTGATATGGGCGATGAAAAATGTACTTCAAGTAGAATTTATCCTAATGATTTTGAACTAAATAGTCTTCAGCTGGTCAAAAATAATTGAATATGAAGAAGAATGAATTTGTAAATATATGTCCTTTGTTTGTTGAATAGATTAACTTTATATGTTCATTATAATTTTGGGATCTTGTCAAACTATTATCTCGAACAAGAGTTTCAGAGAGAATATCTCATTAAATAAATTTAAGAAATGTATAACAAATTTAGACCAATTCATTTATCACAAGTTTATTTTAATTTAGAAGCTTATGATAAGCTTGAATTTAATCTTGTATCAGAGCCACACAGTATTGAATCATTGGATATTATTCTCATAATTATCACACTTAAACATGAGAGAAAATGTTAATGAATGAATGAAAGTCAGACATTGGAAAATTGAATAAATAATTAACTAATATATAAAGAGACAAAATCAATTCAGTTATTGCTAATTAATTTTTTAAGTTGGAAATCCATAAAATCACCTGAAAGTTAACAGTTACCTACTTAGTAGTCTAAAATATTTGATAGTCCATTTCGAGTGACTTTCAAACCTCAAGAGAGGGACTTAAGTGAAAATCTAAGACATCCTAGAAGTTTGTCATTTCACGCCCACTGAACTTTAACCTAAGCTCCACTTAACAAAAATATTTCTCTTTTGGCCATTGAGTTCCAACCTGAATATCCACTTTACCTGTAATTACTAACATGTCTTAATCTCCCTCCTTGATCATACACCATGTCAATCTCATTCCTTAATTCATTCATTATCTCTGATTTATTCAATAAAGGTGTTCTGAGTTTTGGAAAATAATAAATTCAGCATGGTGTGCTTGGTTTAACTTTTAAAATGAACTAACATTCAAACCAAGGTCCAATCAATCCTCATGTAACTGGTTAGATTATTCTTGCGCCCTGAAAAAATTACTAAAAAATTGCAAAAATATCGATCTCTCTAAGTAACCTTTATCATACCAACAAATAATGAAATAAAAATGAAATTAGGAGAGAGATAAGAGTTTTTGATTGGAAATTTATCAAGAAACTCAAGAAAACTTTCCTAGGCATGTGTCTTTCATTAATTGGCTTATTTTTCTTTTTCAATATTAAGTTTAATAGATATATATTTTAATCCGCACTTTAAAAGTCTGAGATTATTATTGTCACAAAATTTTAGTTAATTTTGTTTTATTAAATTTTTAATATAAACAAGTTGATGTTTAAAACTCTTTCTTATTTGATTAATACATTGCATATTCGATGTCAGGACCTGTTAAAATCTATAATTGTAAATATATATATATATATATATNCATCAAATGCTATAAATATTAATAAATGTTTAATATTTTATTTTACTTATATATATTGATGTTATTGTAATATCTATTAAAAATATTCTTTGAATTAATTTATTGCCATTGATTAAATATTAGATTTATAATATGTGCACAATATAAATTAAAATTAAAATTGTTTATTTAATAATATAAATTATCGAAATTTTGGTATTCTGTGTGTACAGTTAATTTAATTTAATTATAAAATTTACAAATTAATTAATGGATTAAGTTATTTAAGTATAATTATTAGTTAATGTGATAACTGAGTATTTTTTATATATAAAATGCCCAAAATTTTATTTTATGTATATTATTCGAAATTAAATTGATATTATTTTATAATAATTTTTAAAAAGTAGTCACGAAATTATTTTTTATTTTAGATGTTTTAAAGGTTTGATACTATTAAATATAACTATATCTTAATTTATGTGTGAAAAATATAGTAAGATCAATTATTGGGTGCAGAAAAATGATCTATTATTGCAATCTTAGAAAAATAAATATCTTTTTGGTTATTTCCTTTTAGAAATATTTATATATTTTTATAGATGAATATGCCTTTAATTAATTGTTAAGAAAAATATTATAAACTACAGTGGCATTTCTGTACATAAGGTTATTTTCATAGTTTTGTTTTTGTTTAAATAGTATTAGTTATATTATATTAAAATAGAATTGTTATTTTTGTTTGAGAGTATCTTAACAATTAGCAAGGAGGATGCTCTTATTACCATTTAGTTCAGTTAGTATGGTCGCTTACAAGCTAGAATGCGACTGGGAATGATTACTTTCACAAGCATTCTCAGTCATGCCTAATTTTCTTTTTTTTAGTCATGCCTAATTTGTTATACGATAATGATCAAGGTCGTTTTAGGAACTATACAGTTAGGGACTTAGCACGTAAGACTAGACTAGTAAATCATGGTGTGAAGTGGGAAAAGAATTGAAACTTCAAAGTGTGTATGACAGAGGATTTGGAAAGCGACTGATGTAACGGACATTGCAACAACTCCCTATAAAGATACTTGGTTTAACACAGAAACATAATCTATTCTCAACACAACGCTAAAGGCAATTCTACCAACTATACACCAACAAGAGAGAGTATGAGAAAGTTTGCAAGTAGTAGTGTGAAGAAAGAGTTAAACAGAGGAGCTTGGACTGAGCAAGAAGACAAGATCCTTAAAGATTATGTCATGATCAATGGCGAAGGAAAATGGAGCACACTCCCTAACCAAGCTGGTACATATCGATGCATCTTTTTTTTTTCAAATGATTGTAAGATTATATCAAGATGCTTACAATCATTGTTTCCGCAAACATAAAGGTCTCAAGAGGTGTGGGAAAAGCTGCAGACTTCGGTGGAAGAACTACTTGAGACCAGGCATAAAGCGCGGAAACATCTCATCTGATGAAGAGGAACTCATAATCCGCCTCCATAATCTCCTTGGAAACAGGTTACTAACGTTTGGTTTCGCCAAAATACATAACATTCTCTTCCTTTTTTTTTGAAAATAGTTAGCGGCGTAACGCAGATGGGCGTTGATAGCTGGGAGGCTTCCAGGGCGAACAGACAATGAAATAAAGAACCACTGGAACTCATACCTCCGCAAAACACTTCCAAAATCACAAACCAACCAACAGAAAAATCGAAAACATTCCAACAACAACATGAATAAAGTATGTGCTATACGTCCAAAGGCGATTAGGTTCCCAAAGGCTCTGACACTTCAGAAGCAGAGTAGTATTGGTTGCACTAGTCTTCTTACTGTGAAGGAAAACGTGATGGATCATGAAGCTGGTTCTCCTTCGTTGTTGGGAGATCATAAAACCGATTTCGATAAAATCCAGGCTGATTTTATCTTCTCTGATTTGATGGACTTTGATGGTTTGGGTTGCGGAAATGTAATGTCTCTTGTTTCATCTGAGGAGGTGTTGGGAGATTATGTCCTTACTGATGCTTCTTGTCAGGGTAATCTTGATCTCAATAGACCTTTCACTTCTTGTCTTCAAGATGATTGTCTCTGGGACTTTAATTGTTAGACCCTATCATAAATCTTTATCTATTACGTCTACCTCTGTACGAACAAAAGTATATACTCATATTTTGTTTGAACGCGCTTCTAATTACTAGTAATTTCTAGTTTTGTTGTACGCAAATATTTATGATAATTCTAGTATTATGGAAATGCTTTTGTTTGTCTTTTTCAAATATAAATAATATGATTGTAAGAGATCGCAAATACGCAATGGCGAAATGCATTTTTTGATAGCGTACATGTTCAATTTATGTGTATAGCCTAACTACTGCTTAACCACCCCCTACCAATGAAACATTACCAGTGTTACTGTTCTTGGTAGTCTGGTAGATACTAACCGACTTTACAATATTGTATAACGAAATTTGACTTTAATATACGGATATATCCATTTATAGGCGGACACGGTCATAACTGTAACGAGTTTTAAAAAAAAATTACATTCTTGGAATCATCGTATATATCAAAAGTTGGTGTTGAGCCGTTGAGGTGATTTCCCGTCTACCAATCTCGAAAATCGGATTGGCAAATAGTTAGAGATCGAGACGTACGTACCCCGGTGAAACCTACTTTATAACTGATTGAATAGATTTTCTTCAAATGGTCTCTATACTTGGAAAGCGTTTTCGGCCCAAGCAAGCAAATTTAGTGAACTGGAAGCTTTACAGTAAAGCACTATTATGGCTTGTTCTCGTTATTTTATTGCCGAGCGTCATTTTGGTTTAGATCGTAGAAGCGACTACTTCTCGTTGGATGAAATGAAAGAAATGGCGCATGTGATGAAAAGAAAAATAACAAGAAAACGAGTTTGGTGATCAGTCAATTCAAAGTCTTCACACCAAACCTTTACTTCNATCACCCCACCTAACGTTGTTCATATATATGTTTAATTTCAGATGCATTTTCTGTTTGTTTTGTTATGTTCCTTTATTCTTATGGTTCAGCTCGAATATTATATATAAATATATTTTCAACAAAACTACAAACCCAAATTATCTAGATATTTTACGATCTAACCATTCATAATCTTTATATATAAAAAATGTTTCAATCACTCACGTTCATCCAATCCAGCCTGGAAATTCGAGCTTCGACGGTGCGACACATGTCCCTTCTTCCGAAACGCTGCGCTTCGTCAAATGAAAGTCTATATGGGCTTTAAATCGGGCAACGTTCATTACATTAATTATATTGGGCTCAACGTGTTTGTTTAGTTATTGGGTTCAGATGGGACTGTGTCTTCCATCTAGGGGACGCGTTAAACCTAAACCTAATCTGACGCCGCAGAAACACATGTATTCTTCTCTCTACTGCATGCGACGCCGACTGTGACGCTCCAGTTTCCTCGCCGTTACTGTATCGGAATTCCGTTACGGTATCTTGGTGTTTAACTCTGACGCACTACGAATTCTTCAATGCTTGGTCTGCGTTGACGAAGCTCTGTCTATTCGGGTATAAATATAGCCGTATTTCTATTCTCAAAATCATCTTCTCATAATCTCACTTCGCATATCTTTCTTAGGTTATCCTAATTCACTTTATCATGGCTAACTCCAAGGTGTTCTTCTCCAATTTGAAGGCTGGGAAGTGTTCATCCATTGTCGAGGCACGGCTGCTACGTTTCTGGGAAGCGGGGAGTGTGAAGCGCGATGGGGAGCTCACGTGGCTGGATATGCTCTTGGTGGATGTTAACGTAAGCTCCTTTCCAGTTTTTTATATACTTTTGTTTTGATTTTTCCTCTTGAAAAATTGTGGATTGATTTTTATTTATAAACGCTGGATTTCCTTTTTTTTTGTATTCAGATTTATGCTCATCAAAATTATGTTGAATGATATTTTCAGGCGCAACTCTCTTTGTTTAATGAACCTGGGTTTCCAGTTCTTTGTATTTTATGATTTTTATTTTCGCTCATAAAATATTCTGTGGTGTGATTTTTCCGGCGACTCTCTCTTTGTTTACTAACGCTGGGGTGTTTCAAATTATGTCTCAGGCGATGGTACGTGCGACAAGTAGATTCGTTAAGGGATAATATAAAGTTGGAAGTCTTCAACCTGGGCGTTCACATGTATTTTTGCGCAGTGAAAAGTGGCGGTTAAAGCAAAGCCAGTAAGAAAAGTTAAGCAGCTAATGAAGAAGAATGTTGAAGCGGATAGTGATTATCAAGCAAAGCCCCTAATGACTGGTTTGGCCTCCTCACCAACATACATGGAAAACATGTCAAAAGTTTCACCATTGTGAAGGAGAAGAAGTAATCGTGTGTTTGGTTGTTTTTCTTTATAGCATTTTCTGATTCTGTGAGGGTTTGGGCTTCAGCCATTCCACTGGGCCATAGACAGAGTTGTAACATGGACCAA
>OVBX01007506.1:0-10777 GCA_900406325.1 Erucastrum elatum
ACCAATGCTTTCTTGACATCGATGAGCTGATTAGACAAATCTGATTTCTCTTGCTTCTCTCCATCAAGCTCTGCTTCGGTTTCACTCTTCTTCACCTGCAGAGAATCAAGTTCATGCTGCAGACTGTTGATCTGTTCTGTTAAGGCCACTGTATCAGCAGAGACTTCGTTTATCTTATCTTGCATTTGAAGGATCTCTTCTGTTTTAGTTCTTAGCTCCTCGTTAAGCTCACTTTTCTGTTTCTGTAGAGTCACTATCTCAACTTCAAGGCCCTTGATTTTCTCAGATAAACCATTCCGTTCTTCTAGAACATTCTCGTGATCTTCGACCTTGCTTGTGATCTCCTCGGACTTCCTCTCAAGTTGGATCTCTAGTTCCGCTTTCTGGCTTTCAAGTGAGACCACTTTCTGCCCCAGACCGTCGATCTCATCCTCCAAACCCTTAATCCGTATTGAAGCTTCATCGCCTTTGCCCTCCATTACCTTCTCTAACTCTTCTTTTTGAGCAGACAATGAATCTAGTCCTGCTCTTAGGCCATCGATCTCGGCTGTCAAGCTCTCAATAGTGGACGATGATTGCTTCTCCTTATCCTCGAGTTTTTGGGTTAAAGCAGAGAGTTTAGCTCCTCTCTCGTCCATTGTCTTCTCAAGCTCCGAGATCCTAGCAACCATTTGCGCTTCCAGTTGCTCAACTTCAGTGGTCTTGCCTGCAATTTCTGTCTCAAGAACTACTGCACGAGCACGAACTGACTGTAGCTCCAACTCAAGGGTTGCTACAGTTGCTTCTAATTCTTTTATCTGCACCTGTGATTTGCTTTCCTTCTCTGTCAGATGTAAAAGTTCTGCTTCTTTCTCAGCAAGCTGATCTTTAAGTTTGCTTGACTCAACTGTGAGTTCCTGTAACGTGATCTGTACTCTTTCGAGCTCCCTTGAAGAATCTGAGATTTTAGTGGACATTGATTTGTTTTCTTCCTCTGCAATCTTCAGACTTTCACTCAGATCAGAAACACGTTGTTCAGATAACTTCAGTTGCGCTTCTAAGTCTCTTAGTTGAGTGGATGATTCTCTCTGTTGAGTCTCATGGATATCCCTCAAACTGAAAAGCTCCTTGTCCTTCACACTGTAGCTCTCTTTTAACTGCCCAGACTCAGACATGAGTTCTTGTATGGTGTTCTCCGCCTGCTTGATCTCGTTCGACATATCTGAAACTCGCTGAGATAACAGCTTCTTCTCCTCCTCAGCACTGTTCAGGTTCTTGGTTAAATCTTTAACTTGTTGCTCTGCTGATTCCACCAACGCTTCTAATTCTTTTACCTGACTCGATGAATCTCTCTTATGTGCTTCGTGTGCCTCCACCAAGCTAGAAAGCTCACTCTCTTTTTGTATATGTATATCTTTCGACGCTGCCAATTCAGCCATTAGTTCTTGTACCTTGTTCTGCGTCTGTTTGAGCTCGTCTGTAGTTTCCAAGATCTTCGAGGACATGGACTTGCTTTCTTCCTCAGCAGCATTCAGACTCGCACTCAACTCTGAGAAACGCTGTTCCGATGATTTCAGTTGAGCTTCTAACTCACTCGAACGGGTAGACGATTCTTTCTGATGAGTCTCGTGGATGTCCCTCAAACTAGAAAGTTCTCTCTCCTTCTCACCATGGCTCTCTTTCAACTGACCAGATTCAGACATGAGTTCTTGTATGGTTATTTGTGCTTCTTGAATCTCGTTAGAGATTTCTGATATTTTCTGAGAGAGCAGTTTTTTCTCTTCCTCTGCATTGTCCAAACTTTGTTTCATATCTGCAACCTGTTGCTCTGCTGATTCCACCACTGTTACTAATTCTTTCACTCGACTTGTTGAATCTCTCTGATGTGCCTCATGTACCTCCACCAAACTACAAAGCTCACTCTCTTTCTCTTTGTGTCGGTTTTTCAACTCTCCCAGTTCAGCCATGAGTTCATCTATGGTCTTCTGCGCCTGTTCTAGCTTGTCTAGAGTTTCCACATTTTTCGAGGAGATGGCTTTGTTTTCTTCCTCTGCAGCCTTCAGACTCGCATTCAAATCTGAGATCCGGTTCTCTGAGGATTCAAGTTGAGCTTCTAATTCACTCGTATGGGTGGATGATTCTCTCTGGTGAGTCTCATGGATGTCCCTCAAACCGAACATTTCTCTGTCTTTCACACTGTGGCTCTCTTTCAACTGCTCAGACTCAGACATGAGTTCTTTTATGGTGTTCTGCGCCTCTTGAAACTCTTTGGAGATTTCTGTGATTCTCTGAGAGAGCAGTTTCTTCTCTTCCTCTGCATTATTCAGGTTTTGGTTCAAATCTGCAATCAATTTCTCTGATGATTCTACTCGTGCTCCTAGTTCTTTCACTTGGCTCGATGATTCTTTCTCACGGGTCTCATGTAACTCCACCAAACTAGAATGCTCACTCTCTTTTTCCTTGAGTCTTTCTTTCATCTCTCCCAGTTCGGAAGTGAGTTCTTGTATGGTGTTCTGTGCCTGTTGGATCTCACCTGAAATCTCCGAAACTTTCAGGGATAGAGATCTGTTCTCTTCCTCTGCACTATCCATTCCCCGGGTCAGGTCCGAAACTCGCTTTTCTGATGCTTCTAGCTGCTGCTTGAAATCAGCACCTTCATCTTTGAGCTGATCACTCGTTGTTTTCCAGTCTTCTGCAACTTTTTCAGCTTCTTGAAATCTTTTGATACCATTATCTATCTCACTTTGCAGTTGATCTCTTTCCTTTTTCATATCTTCTAACTTCTGGCTCAGATCAGTTTCTGTTTTCCCCGCAGCTTCCAGTTTCTGATGTAATTCTCTGCTATCACTCAGTGCTGTTTTCTTTTCGCCCTCTAACTTCTCAGTTTCAAGTTTCAAATTTCTGATGATCTCTTCTGATTCTTTTAACTTCACCAAAACTGCTTCAAGCTCAGAATCTACTGCTTCTTTTTCTTCGACACTCGTCGTCAACTTTTTCTTCAGATCAGCGATTTCAAGATTAGCAGCTTCGGTTTGTCCATCTATTACAGACTCCACATCTTTCTCTACTTTTCCATTTCTCTTGGTCGTCCTCTTCGTAGAACTGTCAGAATCCGAGTCTGAGCTGGATGATGAAGAGCTTTCTCCTTTCCCGTGCACCTTTTTCTTAATCTCCCCCGTTAGATCATCGTACTTGCGATATAGAGACTGGTACGCGTTGTAGAATTCATTCACTAACTCTGAAACCACTTTTCTTTTAGATTTATCTTCGTTGATGTCTCCATTCTCAACCATTCCCAAGATTTTCTTCACCTTTTCATCCATTTCTGCATCAGATGATGAGAATACTTTTTATCAAAACAAGAGTTACGGCTTTCATTGGACATGCGAAACAAAAAACTTAGTATTGTAGGAAAATATTACCAGATTTTGTTCCTTTGAGCATTTCGCCTTTGTCATGATCAAAATGAGGCTCAAAGAAAGACTTCAATGTCTCTCTAAACCGATGCTTTCTCATACTTTTCTTCTTCGGTTTCTCTGGATTTACTTCTTCAACCAAATATCATTTACGGAGGCAACTCAACAATAAGAGGTTTTGAGAACTCAATATTCATTCATCTGAGAAACTCCAACAGACACGATCTGTCTGTGCACAAAAGACAGAGAGAAACATATCAGAAGAAACGTTATGACTAGCAACACTAATAACTTTGTTCAAAACAAATGGCATTATTTTAATTAGAAAAGAGTTACCATCTATTTCACATTAATACTATATAATACTACTAAATTAATAATAAATCTGGCCTTCAGATCATATGTTCGGATCTTGGTTTTCAGCAAAGAGATAACATAATGATTATAATAATAGAACGCAGACAAGGTATACAGACAATAATGTAATTAGTGGGACCGGCAAAGAACATAGATCTCATAGATCCAAAAGCCTTGCATCATTGTGTATTTCTTACCAAGTGATAAGGTGTTTATATAAACAGAAGATACAAAAATATGTAAATGCAAAATAATGAAGAACTAAACAAGGTTGATTTAACGCTAATCCCTTTTATTAGTGGGGGGTGTAAGTTGGTAACGGCATGGGTATTGAGTGAATGGGTGAGACAAGAAATGTTAATGTGGAGCCAAGTCAGCAAGTTTGGAAAGGCACATACCTCTAGAAAAGATAAAAAGAGATAGAGATATCATATTCATAAGAAAATGTGAGTTGTTACTACTTTTTGTTCTTATGTTACAAGTGACATAAATAATAATAGAGTTTTTCAACTAAACCAATCTCTGATCCGATCTAAATTTAGCATAATACAGAAAATTAGTAACTAGTAAAAACAGGGAGGAATTTCTAGATTATCTTACCCTTTTATCCCAGAACTTCCTCTGAGCTGTACTCCAAAGAATCGATTCAATGGGTTTTGGTCTGAATGGAAAAGAGAAAAAAGATTCAGTGTACAATTATGAGAGGATTCAAGGCAGTTGATGGGAAGCTTAATGACCATATAGTATTTAGTATCATGAGAAATTCAAAGATGAATTTCATAGTCAATCATCAAGTTTTTTTTATGGAAAGAACACGAGAAGAAGAGCCAAAACCAAAACGGCCTTGATTTTACCTTACAAACTCTCTCTATCACTACTTTATTGAATAATTCAGATGAACGAATGATGGAATGGTCAGAACCTCAACAGTTTGAAATAAAAAAGATTAGAGGAACAAGGGAACTTGTAAATTTTACAGTGAAAAGCATTGTCATCGACAGAAAAAAAAAAGTGATGTTCATGATGAGTTCATCAAAAGCGTAAACTAAACTCCAGTGGAAACAAACAAAGCAGTAGTAAAATCAACAATCGCGGAGAAATCGAAGCTGGCCAGATCATTTCGAACCTAGAATTCGAAGCTCCGGAGATCAGAAGAAAATACCTCTCTCTCTTTTTCTCGGGGGTCTCTCTGTGTGTGTTTCAACGATACTAAATTACGAAATTGAAAATTGAAGCGAGAGGGAGAGGTTGAAGAAAAAATAAAAGTGGTTTGGTTTGGACTTATGTGGGGGAAGAGAAGAGACCAATTATGAGCTGAGAAATTTTTGTTTTCTCAATTTTGAGAAGACGAATGAGAGAGAGACAGATATAATTTTTTTTTTTTGTGGGAAAATGGGTCTTCCACAAAGGCTCTTTTCGTTCTTGGATTATTACGCTTCTGCCACTTTACGGCGATTTCTTTGCTTCTTCAAATTCTCGTCATCGCGGTCAAACTGTCATTTGACTGTTGTAGGTATTATTTACGCTTCTGCCACTTCTCTCTCTTCTTTTTTTGTTTCTTTTCTTGTGTGGCATGCAATTGCATCATGAATAATGCGGTCATGTTGGATTGGCTCATGATTAACGCCTCACCACAAGCACATTTCGAGCCTTTTTTTTTGTTGGAGAAACAAATATATGCTATCACTTTAATTTTCAAATCTATAGTATCTATTAATTTAAACTCATATTTTAGACATAACTTTAGTTATTGTGTTATATTTCACTTTTTAGACATATATATTCCATATTTTTTTATTAAAGGTACATTAAATCTAATCAATTAAAATACATTTAGAAATAAAAATTTAGTTGATGTGTTTATTATAAGATATGCCCAATAATTTTTAATATTATTTTAATTATCATCAATGATATTTTTATTAGAAAAACTATTATACTTGGATCATATACATAATAGCATATACAGTAGTACAAATTTAATACATGCATACAACATATCATATTTAAATCACATCTAATTTTTTTTTTTTTTTTTAAACTTATCACACCTAATTATATAACATGATATATAATATTAATGCATAAAATTATTTGGTACTACAATAAATTATGTGTTACATAAAAGATGGATTTAGTCATACCATAAAATAATACTAATATGTTTAAGTTATTTATTCTGAATTATATAGTAAATTTATCTGACAAATAGTGTGTTATATGTTTGAAACTTAAATTTTATAATATAGTTAAATAATTTATAATTATCCAGGTCAAAAAATCTAACCACATGAATTAAAATATCCCAGGAAATTCAATCCAGCCAAATAACTAATTGTTTAGATTTTTTCGCTACCCTAGATTTTTTTTTTGTAAGTTTTGTTATTGATATTTAGAGGATGAATTGTAATGTATAGGTCTATCAATTATCGTTCTAGCCGTCTATCTCTAAAGTTGAAGGGCATAATGATCATCTATTTTAGGGTTTGGGTCCCTTTATAGGTTATTGTAGTAAAAAAATAGGTTATATCTTTTCATATCTTAAATTATGAATTTTTCCATATTTAACAGATTTTTTTCCATTACTATAACGCTTATTAGTAGTTTTAAAAAAAAATAACGCTTTTTTTTTAAAAAAAAATAACGCTTATTTGTATACTTAGTATAATAGGAGCACAAGATCGATCAAAGCAAGAAAAACATAAAACAAAAGACATATTTTATCTCTTCTTGGTATCTCCTATTCTTGCTAGGGTTTACGAGGTCAGGTAAATCTTTTTTTCTTACAGAAACCAAATTCTAATTTATCGAATAATACCTCGTTTCTCTAAGGCACTTTCTGGACGCACAAAAAGCTTTTTTGAGTTTTAGATCTCGAATATGACCCATTGTTTTTCATAACTTAAAAAGAGTTTGACTTTTGAGTTTCTTAGGGTTTAAAGGACTTTTTCGTTTACATATTCTCGATTTGAATATCTAGGGTTTGTTACTAAGGAGTTTAGGGTTTGTACGACTTAGGGTTTTAAGATTTGGTTCTTTTGTGAACTCTGAACTCGAGAAGGTTTTTGCCTTCATCTTGTAGGTATGGAGATGAAAATTCCGCTTTTTGATGGAGACGACCATGAGATTTGGAGTATAAAGATGAGAACTCTTCTGATGGCTCGTGACCTGTGGGATGTTGTAGAGAGTGGAGTCTCTGTAGAGAATACCAGCCAGCAAAATCTGAAAATCAAGGACATGACGGCTCTTCATATGCTGCAGATGTCGGTAACAGATTCTCTTTTTCTCCGGATAGCAAGAGCCACATCGTCGAAGCAAGCGTGGGAGATTCTGAAGGAAGAATTTGGAGAGACCGATGATATCCGGCGTAGGAAAGCGAGCAATCTTAGGACCAAGTTTAGTAGAATGATGATGGAGGAGGAGGAAAGCGTTGCTGACTATACTAAAAAGTTGATGGAGGTTGTGAATCAGCATAAGTTCTATGATGTGGATCAGTTTAAGTTCTCTTACATTTCTGATGAGGAAGTCATCCGTAAGATACATAGCACCTTGCCCTCAAAGTTTGATTGTATGTTAAGGGACATGCTTGGTGGAGATTTGACACTCACTACCGTTGTTTGGGTCCTGCGAGAGTGGGAATTCAACCACGAGCATGGGAAGAGAGAAGCTTCGCACAACCACAACAAGAGAAGGAGACAATAGAGAGCTTATTCAATCTATCTTTTATTTTGTTACTGAAAAACAATTTAGGAACTTGAGTAGATGTCTCTAGTTTGGAGAGAGTGAGATGTGTTTTATACTTTTGATGATGAAACAAAACACTCTCATGATGTTCTATTTTGGTTGCTGTTATTGGCTCTTACTCTTAGATATGAAGATGTTGTCCTTGACTTATAAAATGTTCCTTAGCACACTGTTCGTTGGGATGAAGTATGAGAACTTGATTAAGGAAGAAGAAGAAAGTGTTACGGAGTTTAATGGGTAAGCGATGGATCTTGGTGTAACCGGTTACGGTTCTATAGAATAAAGTACTAATAAACACCCAAGTAACCTTCAGAATCAGATTAAGCCAGTTGGTAAGAAGAGGTTGTGAAAAAAAAACAACCTAGAAGCAGTGTCGGAAAAATGCTGCTCCGGTCATGTTCAATCTGAAATCGGTATACTGGATAAACACGATTTTGATCTGAAGCTTAGGAAAAGTTTTTGTATTGGGATTCAAAACTCGGTGAATGAACATAAAATTATAAAATAGAATCAATGCTATTAATTAACCCCAAAATATCAAATCTTAAACCCTCGACAAAAAAATCATTCTTAAACCTTCTCCGGAGAAAAAGTCATGAACTTATAAGAATGGTGAAAAGGTTTACAACAACCGCATTCCCCTGCTTTAAAGTTTCATATTTTCACACTGAACTCTTTTTGATTAATATTTGGATTAGAGGGTGCATTTCTCTATATGTTTCACACTCACAAACCCAAAAACTCAGAAATAATAACCGGAATTTAGACTCCTGATTGTTACGCGAACCGAAGTGTCTAAAACAATAACGGACTGGGGTTTTATGCTAACACAATCAAAAAGATAACTGTTAAATCATGAAGGGTGAGTGGCGATGTACAGTGAGAGAGAGTAAGAATACAAAACATCAACTCACAGTTTTGATATAACTCAAAAGAAACTTCAGTTAATCGTAATCCTCCTCAGAAGCTGCAAGCTTCTGCTTCTTCCATTTGTAAGCAGCTTCAAGAATCTTGAGATTTGTTGTCTGTGATTCTTCTGGATATAGGTAATCAATGTATTCTTCATACCTGCCAAATATTTCCAACAAAATGTTAACATTAAGCCTTCGACTATCGAAATCGAAAGATATCAAAACTGAGAAATGATATATGTATTGCAAAACGTACTCTGTAGAGCCATCTTCTCTAGTGATGGGCTTTCTCTTCTTGAGCTTCTTGGGGAGCTTAGATTGTACCACACTCACATCCCCAAGATCACCAAAGTTTGTCTCCATGTTAAGCCAATCCTCCAATAGCGTAGCTCTTTCTTCTTTCAGCTCTGGTGCAGAGTCTTTGTAGTAGCTGTTGGCTCTCTCGAAAATCTCTGAGTAGAAGAAAGAAAATAGAGAGAAAAAACAGTTAAAACATTGTCTCAAGGAATCATCAAAACTCATATGACAACATGTAGTTTTAAATTACCTCTGGCACGTGTGATGCACTCTTTCTTGCGTTCAATAGCATCTGTTTCTGCTTGTTCTTCCTCTTCCTCGTCTACTTCTTGTTCAGCAGTAGAAGCTTCGAACTTTGCAAAACTAACCCACACCTTGTAATGCTTTGTGCGGTCCAAGAGTCGCTCATATAAAGCTCGTGTCCTCTCTAATTCTCCTTCTGCTATCTCAAAATCTATGTATGCCTGCCACACAAAAAATATAAAGTTCCAATGATCCAATTATCCAACCGATTCAAAAGTCTGAAGACTATTTTTCTTCTCTGAATGTATTGGACCTGAATATTTTACCTTCCATAGCAGTTCGGGCATGTCGAGAGCTGGCTGAGAAATAGCAAGCTCAAAGATGGCTCTAGCTCGTTCAGTCTCAGCGAGAGACCTCTCTAGCTCAGCATATTTGCTCCAAGCATAGCAGTTCTCAGGAGACCACTCAAGATAACGCTCATAAAGCTTTCTACACCTGTCCATGTTTCCCAGCTGGAGCTCAATCTCAATGTATTTCTTGAATATCTGTATAAGATAACCAAAAGTAAGTACACCAACATGTGTGTGTTTAAATGAGAGTAAAGAAACATATTTAATGCTTTTACCTTATCTTTAGGAGCTTTCCCAATAGCGTTTCCTAATATCTGCCGAGCACCGGCGAGATTCAATTGCCGGATTTCAAACTGAGCAGCAAGCAACCATATTTTGGCAAAGGAAAATTTGGAGTGGGGGATAAGCTTGAGGCATTCTCTGTAATGTTTGATTAAGACGAATACAGACAGAGAGTCAGACTAAACTGCCAGAGTGAAACACAAATGAATGTAAACTTCACAAGTTTCAGATTAGGTAGGCTTTAGCGTACCTGTATACATCTCGCGTACGCTCCACATCTTCAGTTTCAATCTCTTCATACAATGCATAGTTAATCCTACACCAATTAGTTACATCAGTGTCAGTGTTTCAGTAATTAGCAGAACCAAAATATGCTAACAAAAGACAAACGGACAACAATAGCAGTCCACAGTGACCTGAATGTGCTAGAAGCTCGACAAAGTTGATTAAAATAAAAAACTAATATCTAGCTATGACAACCAAACCAAACAGTCCAGTTAAAGGAAACTAAACTTAAACTTCATAAGCGTAGCATGAATCCAACATTCTACTTCTAAATCGGTTCTGCATTATTTTCAAAATCGCAGAATCAAATATGCATAAAAGGTAAACAGTAACAGCTATCCACATAATGCAATTTACATATATTAGGGACCACTGTGTGCTAAAACATCAGACGAAAATGATATGACTGAACTTAATCTTAATGCAAACCATGATCAAACTCTTAACAATTCAGTCAAAGAAAACTAAACTTAAACCTCCTTATCCAAAGCCTGATCAACACAAGAAGGCAACATTCCAATTCTAGCTATTATTACCAAAACCAGTAAAAACCAAACTCACCAGAGGTAAATGTATCTTTGCCAGTAACGTTTCTCCTCAGCAGGTGGAACATTAGCAATAGCCCTCTCATACACTTCCCTAACCCTATCTTTATTCCCCACAGTCTCCTCAAGCCTAACGTAATCAAACCAAGAATCATAATTCAAAGCATTCTTCCTCACTTCATCCTCATACTGAAACCTCCTCTTCCCAACAATCGCGTCCTCAATCCCTTCCTTATCCCCATACTGCTTCTCAAACGCAACAAACTTCTTATACAAATCCTCAGCCCTCCCTTTAGGGATATGATCGAGCGCAAACTTATAAATAAACCTCGCCCTCTCCACCTCCTTACACCTCTCCTCAAACTCAG
>OVBX01007509.1:0-10771 GCA_900406325.1 Erucastrum elatum
TATATATATATAAATATACATGACTTTTTTTTGTATGCTCAGTCAGATGATCCGGTCACTATAGAAAGAATTCATCTAATGTTACAAAGTGGATTAGATATCACACAACATGACCCAGCTGGATATCAATTCTCAAAAGAAATTAATAATTTTCTATAAATATAAAATAATACTCCTATTCAAAATGATTAAAAAACAAAGTATATTAAAAACATGATTTTTGTGATACTATATAAAAAAATTAAAGTGGGAAGAAGAGATAAAAATAGTACCTTGTTATTTTAAGAGTAAGAGTACAACATATCATAGGACTTGGCATATTATCCGTTAGATTTGATCACATTCATTTTTAATTTTAATTCAGTCAGCACAAATCAGATATACGTAAATCTTTGACTCAAAGTAAATACCAAAATTTGGTATTCGTAAAACAAATCAATCGCAAATATCTTTAGAAAGCTGGATATCAAATCCGATCCATATATTTACAGTAAGTAATGTAATGTGTATTCTAAAATCCACACTAGGTATATGGTAGTGATTTATTCTAAAAATAGGAAATAAAATAACTTGAACAACGATATCCTCGGAACACAATGATGTAATTAGATTCTGGTTGACAAATATGAACTTGATTGATTGAGATTGATTGAAATACAAAGGTTACAATTAATGAAATGACAATGACTAAGAACTAAGACAAAAGTATTTAAAGTGAGAGGCCGAAGTATAGTGTATGATATGTGGTCTCTAGGGTTTCAAATGTCCTCCATCTCTTGATCACGGTCCTCCTATATAGTGCAGATCAAGTAAGAGTTGAGCTAAAACCTTTGCACATGGTAGCTTCTCTGAGTTCCTTCTGCATTGCTATAGTAAGCATTCATTGCTTGTATTAAGCCCCATGATTATCTGAATCATTGGTGCCATCATACAGTCTCATTTTTGGGAAGTTGAAATTCCTTGGCATTTCAACCAGGACAATCTCATCTGCTAAGGAGTAGCATAGGAATCAGAGAAACTTCTTCTATTTGGGGGCAATACACCCAAAAAGCTCTCTATCATGTGATTGTACCGCTTCAAATTTCTTGGAGAATATTTGTTCAAGATAAGTTGTTGTTTCTGTTTTATTTTCTGTGGCCGCTTCTTGCATCTCCACATCAATATCTGTGTCATAGTCTTTGTCATCTCCTGACAGGTTTATTAAGTTTGTCTCTAGGGTATCAGTTTTGTTTGTTGGTTCTTCATTCAGTGGTGGAGCTAGTCGACCCATCTTGCTTCCCTCAGCACGAGTCTCTATGGGGTTGCATAGGTGGGACTCGTGTTCAGAGCATGCATCATTTTTTTGCTCATCTTGTTGAGAACAAAATTCTCCTCTCGAAGAATAAGTTTTTGGCTTCGGATTGTAATAGTTTTTCGACGCTTTGTTCTAATAGTTTTCCATCTTGTTTTTCAAGGTTTTAACTTTCAAGATGAGTATGAGGTTATCCGTAGTGGTGTTGCTTTCTCTAGCTGTATGAAATTTGGTGATATGTTGTTGCATATATAGCTTGGATTATTTGGTGTAATGTTGTTATGTAGCTTGGATCTGTGCTCGCAACTCAGTTTCGACCTTGGTGGCTACAAGATGCTCATTATGCTCACTCTCTGTTATTATAAGATAGTCTTGGTTATCCTTTATCTTATATCGCCAAACTATTAGGGTATTTTTTTTTGCAAACTCTTCATTGGTACTAAAAACTAGAATTAAGTAAAATAAGCAGAAAAAGAGAAGAGAAAATAATTGTTTTTTTTATCTTTAGCATAGGGACCAAAACAATTGATGTCTTGATTAGTCAATTCCTTGTTTTTGGGTTTGGACCCCTCTTGTTTAGGTTGTTCATAGTCGAAAATCAAGTTAAATTCTTGATTTTTCATGCCCTAAAATATGGAAAATCACTTTTTAGTAAAAGTTTTCTATTTATTCGAAGGTAGAAATTAACTCAAGTTTAGAGCCATGATTTAGAAATGCATGAATCGAAGGCCGGCGTCCTGCTCGAAAGCAAGAACAATATCTTCATGAATTATTGATTCCCAACAAAAAACCCTTTTTTAGGTTTTTGTAGTTGGGAATTATGAAACATCATTCCATATTCTGAAATATGAAAGATTTTCTCTTCATAGTTTTTTTTTCATTTTATTAAGATGTGGGAGGAAAATAGATTTTGATTTTATACTTTTAAAAACATTTTATTAGTTACTCATGAATCTGATTTTAGTTTTATTTTCTCTAAAATTACATTATTTCCATTAAATATTTATAGTAAATTGACTTCGTAAATTTAGGAAAATAAGTGTTTTTAAACATTTTAATCAATTTATATAAAAAATATTTTCTGAATTTTAAATATAAATTTTTTTTTTCCTTTTATCGATAACACTATACTTCAATAAATTAATAGTTTTTTTTTTCTTTTTTTGTCGACAATAAATTAATAGTTAAATTATAAATTTCATATAAAAATAAAACTTTCTTAACTGTTTCACAAAATATACAATTCCAACGATTATATGAAATACTTGATTTGTTTTTAGTTATTAAAATAACTTTAGGTATTTATATCTAATAGCAATAACTATAAAAATGAATTATTAATTTATATAAATAATATTACAAATTTATTTTAATATTTTTAAACATATAAAAATAACTAAAAATATTGAAAATATAAAATGTTTACTAATATAGTTTATCATATCAAATTTAAAAAAGCAAAAACAAAACAAAAAATACAAAACAAGGCTAAAATCCAAAAAACAGAAACTATGCATGGACATTCGGGGGTCCCAATCGGATTTAGGTTTTATCCAATCAGGTTTTGGTTTTTCGAGTTTATCAAAATCAACTCCATTTGGATTCTTTGAAAGTTTGGTTCGGGTCCCAATAAGTTTTTTTTGGTTTAAAAATGCATAATTTGTACCTACTTTGTAAACAAAACAAAAGGATGCCTTATGCGGAGGTGTACTTAGGCGCTACTCGGATCCCTTCTGGGGTATCCGGTTTACCTGGATCATAAAAAAAATTCGGGTTTTCGGGTTTAAATATCTGATTTGTACCTTTTGTAAACAAAACATAAGCAAAATTGATTCAAAAACAAGAAAGGAACATTCGTGACATTCAAAATCAAACGAAAGAGAAACAAATTTATTGATAAAAAGAAAACCAAATAAAGAGAAGGATAAAACAAAAACCAAAAACCAAGTATGGATCTATCATTTTTATAAATACTATCAGAACTCCCCTTATTGAAAAGTATGGATTTCATCAATAATTTATATCAGAATTATTTGGTTTATTAGAAAAAGGATTTGCCCTTTCAAATTTCATTAGAAAAGAATACCTCCTCCTTAGATGGAATTTGGAAAAAAGATTTGCCCTTATTGACGACGTCTTTTGTTTTTTGTTTTTAACATTTTTTCTCCAGTACCTCACAAAGTCATATCAATGGCTACTATCATTCTGGTAAGATTGTTTCACAACTATTTTATATATGCTGCTTTTATCATCTGAATTTTCCTCACATTCCCCTCGAGTTCCTTTGAAAAGTTTGGAACTTTGTCGTCTTGCAACGCAGAAGAACAATGGAACTTTTGTCTTTTTGTTGAACAATTGATTTGATACAGCTGCTCATTTTAGGCAGCCTTTGAAGTTTCCCAATTTCATATTGCCCAGAGTTCACAAAACCAGAAAAAAACTCCGTACCAGAATCCCTTATCAAAATCCCCCACCCACAAAATTCCCCATAAAAATCTCCATAAAAACCTTTAAAACCTACTAAATCCCACCAGATCTAAAACCCCCAAAATTTTATGAAATCCCTAGTCTAATAAGCCCCACCTAAATTTTCATGTAATAAATCCACCAAACTTCATGTAATAGATAAATATTTTAGATGTATGATGTATTTTGAATATATATATTAAGAATATATTTGGTACAAGATCTTTTTGGAGTTTTAAATGTTTCGAGATCTGTCAGATATCCATTTATATCCAGTTTCGGTTTGGATAATACCCATAAATCGAAATACCACAAAACAAGATGCATTCGATATTTGTGTTGGGTTCGAATCTGTTCGGATTTATTTTTATCGGATCGGATTCTGTTAAGATATTTGGGTTAGGAATATTTGCTCAGCCCTGAACAGAACTATAAACCAAAATCTATTGAGACAATGAAGGCCTAAACAGTGAGTAAGATGCTGAGGGTTTAGGGAAAACCAAAAAGAAAAAGAAGAAAAAAACAGCGCACGCGCGAACAATTTGTACGTGCGAACCATAACACTCGCGGTGGAGAATAAGACGGTGTTCTTTTATCGTCTCCTTTATTCTTCGCCGCTCCCACCAAACATCTCTCTCTAAAACTCTTTCTCTCTCTCTCTACAGTGAGAGTCAAACGATGATGAAAGCTTCCGTCAAAGGCAAGTACGATGGCGGTAAGAGCACCGGCGTAGGCTCAGTCTCCTTCAACGCCGGCGATATAAAGCTACGCGCCACCATGACCGATGCTACCTTCGTCGCTGGTCCTACCTTGAACGGCCTCTCTCTCGCCGTGGAGAAGCCTGGTTTCTTCAGCGTCGAGTATAACGTCCCTAAGAAAGTAACTCTCTCTCTCACCACCGCTCCTTAAGTCTTTCCATTTCCATGTCGATTGCTTTACGATTAAACCTGACATAGAATCAATTTGCTTAAGGATGTTAGGTTTCAGTTCATGAACAAGCTGAGGATTGGTGAGAAGCCGTTGAATCTGACTTACATTCATAGCAGAGGTGACAACAGAACAATCGTGGACGGGAGCCTTGTGCTTGATTCTGCGAACAAAGTCTCTGC
Source organism: Erucastrum elatum (assembly GCA_900406325.1). Taxonomy (NCBI): domain Eukaryota; kingdom Viridiplantae; phylum Streptophyta; class Magnoliopsida; order Brassicales; family Brassicaceae; genus Erucastrum; species Erucastrum elatum. The sequence continues at coordinate 4,867 of OVBX01007509.1, forward strand.
TAATTACATGGTCGGAACAAACAACTGTAAGCTTAAGTACACTTATGCGCACGGAAAGATTGCCACGTTCGAGCCTTGCTACGACTTTGCCAAGAACGCTTGGGATTTTGCGGTTTCTAGGAGAGTTTATGGGGATGATGTTGTCAAGGCCACTTATCAAACGTCTAGTAAGTTGCTTGGTGTGGAATGGTCAAGAAACTCCAAATCCACTGGATCTTTCATGGTAAGAACAAAACATTCCTAGTCTACATACAAATGGTGGATTAGAATCTATTTAAAGGAATACATAGAGAAAGATCCATTTGGGAGATTATAGATTGTTCTGTATACATTAGCAAATGCCATTTTTGGACAGTTAGATGTGCTATCTCTTGGAGCAAACGACTTAGTTCGTGAAGCTTAATAGACTTTCTGAAAATATTGTTGGTTTAACTTCTTGTTTTGAAACAGGTATGTGCGTCTGTGAATATGGCGGAGGAAGTGAAAACGCCAAAATTGACAGCAGAAACAACTTGGAACCTTGAAATTTAATGTCCTTTACGATTACTAAAATTTCCACCTGAATTGTTCGCTTGTCACAAACGATTTTAATTAGACCTTTTTAGCAACCTATTTTGTTGCAATACATTACGCCCTTAGCGTTCTCATGTGTCTAGTAATTTTGTCTCTCTTGAAAAATAATTTGTTCCAAGGGAAAAATGTACCCTAAACCTCCTTTGATGGTAATAATAAATCTGCAAATTGTTCTTAGAAATCCTCACTCCATGCCCAATCTTTTCCTTCGCGTCTGTGAATTTGGCGGAGGAAGTGAGAACGCCGAAATTGACAGCAGAAACAACTTGGAATCTTGAAATTTAATGTTCTTTTCGATTATCTAAGTTCCCACCTGAACTTCTTTTGTTGCAAGACATTCCGCCTTAGCATTCTTATGTGTTTGGTGGTTATGTCTCTCTAGAAAAATAATTTGTTCCAAGGGCAAAATGTACACTTCTTTGAATGTAATAATAAATCTGCAAACTGTTCTTAAAACCCCTCATTTCAAATCCATTTGGGAGTTTTTAGATTGTGCTGTGTACATTAGCAAATGCCATTTTTTGGACAATTAGATGTGCGTTCTCTTGGAGAAAACGACTAGTTCGCGTAGGTTAATGGACTTTCTGAAAATTTTGTTGGTTGAACTTCTTGTGTTTGAAACAGGTATGTGCATCTGTGAATTTGGCGGAGGAAGTGAAAACGCCGAAATTGACTGCAGAAACAACTTGGAACCTTGAAATTTAATGTCCTTTACGATCATTCAAGTTCCCACCTGAATTGTTTGCTTGTTACCAACGATTTTTAATTAGACCATTTTGCCAACCTCCTTCGTTGCAGTACATTCCACCCTTAGCGTTCTCTCATGTGTCAGTTAATATTGTCTCTCTCTTGAAAAATAATTTGTTAAGGGAAAAATGTACCCTAAGCCTCCTTTGAATGTAATGAAATTGCAAATGGTTCTTAAACATCCTCATTCCATGCCCAATCGTTTTCTCAATATCAAATTAACCTAAAGGGATGGACATGAATTTGCAAAAAAAAACTTAGGACATCAAATATGGAACGAATGTAAATCGTCTCCAAAACGCAGCATAGGACAAAAGCTTAGGCTATGAGACTCTCTTCGGCTTATATTTAAATCCACCTCACAGCTTGTAATGAATCAGACAGGAACAGGCAAGCCTTTCTTCGCCATCCCATCCAGAATATCGTTGAGAGCTTGGCATAATCCAGATATCTGCACACAGCTTCCAAATTTCAGTCATTATTCCACACAAAAAAAAATATATTTGCTAGGGAGAAAGAGCGAACCTGATGATCCCACTGTTGTAGTTCCTCAATGTCATCTTCAAAATGTATCACAGCCTCCTCCTGGACATTATCATAAAACATAACGAATCAAAACTCATGTAAGAACCTTCTTGATTTTGAACTCTCTCAGGGCTCGCATAATAAACCAACCGAGTAACTGTCGTGTTAAAAGCTAACCTGATCGATGGAACCTCTCATTCTGTCTTGGCCAATCATATTAGATGCTATCTTCTCCGCCTTCATGAACAAAACTTGTGTCATTAAACACAGGACAAACAAAAGGATAAAAGAGGATTCACAAATTGATATTGAATATTACCTTGGTTGGGTCAATTCCCAGCAGAGTTCCCAACTCATCAAACCTAAGATACAAAATATTTGGAGAACTGAGTTTAGAAAACCAACCAAATCTCAGACAAAAAGAAAAGGTACAAGATACTGAATCCACATCACAGTTATACCTTATGTTAGTGTAAAGTTTGCTTGCACTCAGAAGGTTATGCTCAATCATGGCACGGTCAAGAACAGTGGATTTGTCAGGCAAAATTGCTTTCTGTGAAAACAATTAAAATGAAAACTTGTTATGAATCTAACAAATAAAGATTAGTGGGCAAATATTGCTTCCAGATCTTAATAACAATCCATACCTGATGTGGCCTTAGTTCTTCCGCAAAAGCATCAATCTCTGGTTTCCTTAAAATCCTTTCCAGATACACCTAGAAATATACATAACAATCTAGAGTTAGCATGTAGTTCTGCCAAATTCCTAAAGGCTATGGTGATATTCTTTGGAACATCTTGCAGGCTGATATAGAAGTAACATGCCAGCTCAAACGATACTATATGTTAAAATGCACGTAAATGAAAAAAAAATGCACGTAAGTGTATGTATAGAAGAAATAATGGATGGAACCTTCTGCAGGATGGGATAGATCTTCAGCTTGGAGCAGCGCTCATCCTGTTAACAAATATATATATAGTGAGAAAATAATAGATAAGGAAGTGGCACAAAGTGGCATTCTATTAATAATCCACATGGACTTACTTTGTATAAAGTTGCAAGAACACGAGAACGCTGAGGACCAGCTCCAGCTAATATGGTACATGTGACAGCAGCAGAAAGGGCTTGCTCTAGTGCATTCTCATCAATCTCTCTGTAGGAAACATTAAAAAAATTACAAACTTATGGGAGAGATAGAGAGAAACAAAACATGAAAAGTTTGAAAATTAATAATGCATGGAGAGAAGCCTATTATTCACTTACTCATCCCCTATTTGGCGTTTTTCAATCTGAGATATGCTGTAGTAACGAAGTGCAGCGTCTAAGAACTTTCTTTTCATGTCCAGAATTCTAGCATGGCAGACCTGTATATGAAATATGTTAAAAACCCAAAATCAAATGCTCCTTAGTCACTCAGCACACTTAAATTATTAGTTAAAGGTGGTCCAACCTTGTACTGCAAATTCAAAACTTCATTCTGACTGCTGTTCACTAAGAAAGAAGCTTTGTTTATATAAGTCTCAGCATTGACAGCATCATCATCCTGCAGACGACATTTAAACACGCAAAAGTATTAGAGAAAGTTTAAAATAAACTAATGTAACTATACAACCCTGGTAGCCTCAATTTACTATTCAACTGATGTTGTGAAACCAGAGTAATGGTCTCAACACAGCCGAAATTCTTATTTTCATGAGACACAGGCTAGTTAAGTTTTAATAACCCTCTATAGAAGTACCAACACATAAGGGAAGCAATTACCGTATTACTACCATGTGCAAATCCATCTCATAAATAAAGACATGCGATCCAAATACTTATAATGTAAGTGGAAGGTTAAGACAAACCTCGAGATACAAACGAGCAATTTGGATACACTTTGAGAGCTTGAAGTTTTCGTCAACAGCCCTACCAAAAAAAAATCCCAAAATAAGCAAAAAAAAAAACTGAAAAGAACACACAAAAGGGAGAAAAGAAAAGAAAAAAACTAAAACTTTGCTGTCGTCGTCATACCTCATTCCAGAGTCAAGATCAATGCCACTCAACATCTGGGCAGCTCTTGACCATTCCTGCTCTGATTCATACAAAGCCGCAAGCTTTTCTCTGATAACAAGTGCCTGCCAGAGATTTGTATAAGCAACACACACAATGTACATTGTTGTCTCGCATCCTGGACACGAATCTCATAAATAACATCACAGATTTCTAAAAAACACAAAACCTGTTCCTCGAAGGAGACAACTCTGGGCTGAATCTGAGTGAGTGTGAAGAGCGCAATCTCCTTCTGGGTCTCTGCTTCCAGTCTCCCCAGCTCTTGTGCGAAAGACTGCAAAAGCTGCCTCGAAACCACCAACGGGACATCATCCGACAGAACTGCGAAAATCAATTATCACCGAGACAAAAATCAATTCGTGTTCAGAAAAAACTTTGAGAAAGAGACTCCTTCGCTCGCTTACTGTGATCGATGAAGTGTTTGGATTGGAGAAGGTCGTTGGAGGAGAGAACGGATGAGAGGATGAGTTTGTACTGTTCGATCTTCTGACGCTGGTCACCGATTGCGGATGCGCTCATCAAGGCTTCTTCCATGGCTTCTTCTCTCTTTCTGGATTTTCTCTCTTCCGCTTAGATCAAACAAACCCTAAGAAACCTTTTGCGTTTCTTTCTTTATCCCTTTCTTCTTTTCTTAGTTAATATATATACATAAACACGTGAGAGAGAGACTCTTTCTCGAAGGGAGGCTTTATTTATTGATTTTGATTTTTATTTTTGCAATCGGAGGCTTTATTTATTTGATATAAGGCACAAAAACTTTTTTTTTTGAAACACATCACAAAAACTAACCACAACATGAAATATCTTATTATATAAATACTAGATATGGACCTGTGCGTTGCACAGATTCTATTTGATATTTTAATTTCAAGAACATATAAAAAGAATGAAAATATTTTTCCACATTAGTTCTTGAATTTTTAGTATATTTATTGGTGACATTTTAATAATAATAATATGTTTATAAATTTTGATTTGTATTTCTATTTCAATATTCATGATGTTTGAAATAGTAAATTGATATTTTCATTTTGTAATAAATACTTCAATTTTAATATTATTTATAGTTAATTGAAACATATAAAACTGTGAACGCTCTATATTGTTTATATTGTGTAAGACAAATTAAAAACAACACAATTCAAAATATTAATGTTACACAACACCAATCAATATGTTTTATTGATAGTTAACTAAATATCCAATATACATGCTAGATAAAACATCAAATTTGTGTACTTTACCATTCATGGTGTGACTTTAACCTCTATATAACCTTTTGTAGAACATTATTGTTGTTAAGTTTTAAAAATCTGAAGCTCTTTAGTTGTACTGACTCTTGATAGTGCGACATATAATTGTAAGATTGGACTTGGCAAATAGACTAACCTTTTAAACTTGATTTTAACTTTTGTTGATAGTTATTATATAGTTCTTATATGAAATTGAAGTATTTTCAGTTTGAAAGACTTTCTTGCATCTGTTGGTATGATACTTATTCTAGAAATAAAAATCTGTTTTTTCACATAACTTCTATTAGTATCATTGTTTTATTGTAGAGTATTTCTATTTGAGTTAGATTCCTTATAATATGACCTACAACATTCTATTGCATTGTCGCTCTCTTTGATTTAAATTCCATAATAACATGATCTATAACAACATAACCAATTTTATATGTTGATAAAAACAACACACATAAGTATAATAGTCACATTAACTTAGTCACAACAACATAAAATCTATATAAAGCTGGACAAAATNAATTTTGATTCGATTCATTATCTGTTTCGATTTGAACTGAAATTCTGAATATCCATAACTTTACAAAGCAAATTAAATACTTATATAAAATATCTGTAAGAAACGAAGCAAATCACAAAATACTAATACTTTTAAGAATGAATATCTGATCCGATACGTTATATGCATATATATATATATATATATTATAATTTATATAAGTTTTATACTATTTTTATTTATTAGAATATTAAAAAGTAATAG
>OVBX01007510.1:0-10770 GCA_900406325.1 Erucastrum elatum
CAAGTCTGGCTTCCAAGTCTCAAGTCTGGCTTTCAACAGTCATGTAGTTGAGACATGTAGTTGACTATATGACATGACTATGTCAATATAGTCGACTATATCACATGGCTATGTCAATAAGTTTTGCTTCCTTACTCCAAAAACCCTAATGGGACTAATCGCAAATACTCGTTTCTCTTATATAAAAAGGCACGTCGTCGACACACATTTGATAAATTTCCATATTTTGTATTTCTTCTTCCATTGTCCATTTGTCCTAATGAACACGATATGCAAAATTCCATACATGGAAACTTTAAATATCGACAACAAAAAGGAAAAGGTAAATTTTTAAGCTTTAAGCTAAAAAAAGGTAAATTTTGATATTGAATTTCGTCATGGTTTTCTTGTCGAGGAAGGAACTTTGACATCATTGAAACAAAACCTATATTTTAATCTTTCAATGAAATTCCCTTTACTTTTACATTAAACAAATCTGCCATAGGTCATAGAAACCATTTAAAATTCTTAAATTTTGGGTCCAACTGGTGACCACTTTAAGAACATGAGGAACAAATAGGAAAGGAACAATGAAGAATAAAATTGCAGGAATGAAAAGGAAATGTTGTTCCATACCAAATTTGATAAGGAATGATTTTGTTCTTTATTTCTCTACAAAAAAAGGAATGGTAGGGAACAAGAAGAAAAAACTATTCCTTATGAATGGCAATTTTTTTAAGGAATCTCAAAGAATGCATTATTCCTCTCCATTCCTTGGTCACCAGTTGGACCCTTTATAAGATTTGATATGTAAAGTGACAAGGAAACAACTAAAGCATGAAACCAAATTTGCAAGAGGCTTTTTGGCCCATTTCCACTAATTTTCCTTTTTGCTTTTATCAATGTAATTTGAATCTTTGATCTGTTCGAGTATTTGTATTGTCTATGGCCGGAATATAGTAGCGTCGTAGCCAGCGACATATCGATTTAACTCCAACTCTATCACATAAATTAAGTGGAAATGGGGAGAAACAATTTGGGCCTTCTAAATGCATAATGTCTATTTTTTTGTATAAATATTTGAAAAAAAACTAATAGCATTTTAAGACCAATGAAAAATAAAATATATTGAGTTCAATTATAAAAAAAAATATCTTGGGAATCTGTACTTTTCAATTTCAAATGTTTCTTTCCTTTCTCGAAAGCAGTAAAGCAATGCAATCCACTTGTGACTTTGATGAAAGCTATGACTGATGGAATGTCCTATTTTTCTTCTCGTGAATCCTAAACCTTAGCAGCGGCATCAAGCTGTTCGTGGGGAGGGTAGACTTTTTGGTGCTTGTGAAGCAATTCTGGAGAGTTGTTCCACTTTGTTGCTCGGTGACTGGCAAGATGATTTTGGTCCTTGGGTGATACCGATTTTCTTTGTCGTTGGATTTGTCGCTTTCTTGTTTCAAAGTTTTTGGGCTTGTTATGATTACCCCGGCTGCTCTTCCGGGTCAAGTGGGTGGGCCGGTTCCGGACTTGAATATTTCTCTGAGTTAATGTGATATGGTTAGACATACACTAATTATACTATAATATTTTTCTGAGTTAATACGATATTTGATGATAAATTTTGGAATGCCATCTACTAAATTGTTTGGGAGAAATGCAATCTGTTGTAACCAATTTGGTGTATTTCTCCCAACAACAAAATTAGTACAGTATGATAGATGACATTCCAAAATTTCATCAAATATCAGATTATTATAGTTTCATTATAGATCATGGTTGTGTGTGGATCGGTTTTGCTCATTCCATAAGATCCATCATACAACATGTAAAATATATATCGTTTCTATCAATACTATACATATATTTGGTTGTGCAACTTACTATACGATGTCAACTATAGCAAATAATGGGAATGAGAGTTTATATTAAGATTGTTCACTGTGGTACTTACTAGCTAAGCAATAAATGATTTTCATAACTGTATAATTAAGTCTATTATATTAAATTATTAAGTTATTACTTATGATTTTTGATATGATATTTTAAATAATATACAAGTTAAATACAAAATAACTCAAACAAATTATTCAGAAGTCGTCTAATATTCAAACGCATATCCAATGAAATAAATATATAATAATAAGTTATAAACACATGTGATAGTTTAAAACAATTACTTAGATGACAAACATTTCTGTTTCAAAAGAAAAAGATGACAAACATGTTGACTAAAAAATAAACGTTTGAAAATAGTTAATGTTAAGAATATCTACCATTAATGATGTAAAAATAAAAATTCTACATACATAAAAGTGAAAGCAAACATCAAGGTCTAGTTTATATCAAGGATATAACGGAATGTAGAACAAAGGGATCATACTTGATGGGTGGTTTTGTAATTTATGATTTTTTTGGTTAAATTAAGTTTTGATTTGGCTTAATTTAAATTAATTTGGTTTACCTGACTTTGGTTCAAAAGTTTTGTTAGTTTTAAAGGTTTCGGTTTAAATCAACTAAAAAGACTTTTATAAATATTTTTTTTTAAACTAAATAGTTTTATCCGGTTTGCAATAACCATTCTGGTTAAGTGGAATTAAAAAAATATTTGGCCAAAGAATAAACAAATATGTTATCATAATTAAAATTTTGGCTAATGTTTAAACAAATCTGTCAAACTGTAACTATATACGTGGTCAAGAATTAACAAATCTATCAAATCCTAACTAGATCTTTTGAAATTAAGTAAACATGTTGTTAAAGAATAATAAATCAGTAACAACTTGATTAAATATGTCAAAACAGTTAAATCTATGGCCAAAGCAAAAAAAAATCTATCAAATCATATATATATATATATATATATATATATATATATTGGTTCGAGTTAAGTAAAATTTTTAAATATATTGATTATTAACCAAATCTATGAAATTTTAAGAAATCTATTGTTCAATCCTTTTCTTTTACATTAAAAAAATTTGCCTGAGGTCATAGAAACCATTTAGAATTCTTAAGTTTTATAAGCTATGATATGTAATGTGACAAGGAAGCAACTAAAGCATGAAAGCAAATTTGCAAGAGGGCTTTTGACCCACCTCCACTTATTATTTTTTTTTTTTGCCTTTATCATTGTAATCTGGATCTTTGATCTGTTCGAATATTTGTATTGTCTCCGGCCGGAATATAGTAGCATCGTAGCCAGCGACATATCGATCTAACTCCAGCACTATCACATAAAGTGGAAATGGGGAGAAACAATTTGGGCCTTTTAATGCATAAAGTCTATTTTTTGTATAATATTGGAAAACAAAGTAATGGAAAATAAAATATCTTGAGTTCAATTCTAAAAAAACATATCTTGGGAATTTGTACTTTTCAATTTCAAATGTTTATTTCCTTTTTTGGAAAAACAGTAAAGCTAATGCAATCCACTTGTGAGTTGTGAGCAAATATCCTCACAAAAATTAATAAGACGACCAAAACGTTTCTTAGTACAAACTGGCGTGATTGAGATATCTATATTTTTATAAAGAAAAACGTATATGATCAAAACACCAACAAATTAAACACTTTGGTCAAATATGATATATTCATTGGACATAAAGAAAATTATTGAAGATAAGATATCTTTTAATGTTTTAAATTTGAAGGGGAAATAGAAGACTAAAAGCTGTAATGGCAATTCAATATGTACCTAGCTACCAGCTCGTGTGAACTAATTTTTTTATTTATTGTTTGTTTATCCACGAGTTAACCAATAGTAAAATAGTATGTATAATACAATTGGTCAAAAAAATTGTAAATTAAAAAATCATTTAACTTAACACATAATTTTCTTAACACATCCATTATAACAATTTAATATTTTATTGTATCAAATATACTGAAAGAAAAATGAATGTTATCTACACAAGCAATATGCCACTTAATTGCACACATCTAGATAAAAGTAAAGCATTGAAGACTACATGAACTATATAAATCAAATGACATCTATAAATTTATCTGTGTTATGTACTTATGTTGCTGACACCACAAACATAATTTCAATAGCTTTGGATTTTGAAGTTGACGTCATTTTATGAAAAGTGCTTTCAGGAACAGAACCTAAAAGACCATGATTATCGGCATCTTTAGGTGTTTTTTAGTTGTTGACTAGGATAAAAAATAAATGAAAGAACGTCACTTAATTAAGGCACGAGAAAGGCCGTCTCTCGTGGACACGCGTCACAGTGATATGGTTTTGGGAGGAGAATACGAGGAGGAGAAGAAAATTCATTTTTACTCTTTTTCTTCTACGATGAAAACTCGAGATTTCTCCTCTTTTTGATTCTTTTCCTTTCGATCCTCGCTACTGATAGATCCTCCTCCGTCTTCCACCTCCTTGCTCCTTCTCTGGTGCGTACTACTCTCGATTCAAACTCTGTCTTCTCTCTGCGAACCTCTGTTACCAAAAGCAAGGGCAAATTCTATTGTCTTTTCTCCGGCGGCAACCAGAAAAAAGTACAGTTTACTTACTTAATTTTTAGCTTCCCTTTAATTGTCTTTGTGTAAATCAAAATGAGTTTTAAAGGAATCTCTGAAAGAGTTAAGGTTTGGAAGTAATCGAACTTGTGGGTGTTCTTGTAGTTTTGAATAGGATTGAAAGTTTGATGCTTCAAGGAGTAAGCTTTTCAATTAAGGATTTGAATAGGATTGAAAGTCCTCTCCTTTAGCGTGTCTCCATTTTTTTTTATATCTCATTGGACTGTGTAATGTTGTAAATGTTCATAGGTTTTTGATTTGGAAGAGAAAAGTTTCAAACTTTATGGACAAAATGATGAGACTTTTGTGAAATGAAATGCCGTGAAAGATTGATTGAATTGGTTAAAATCTGTTTGTGTAGATTGACTGGAGCGGGCTTCATTGTAATGAAGATTGTTACTTGGCTCATGATCGTTTGGCCATTATTGGCCCCATCTCTGGAGACCAACCTCTCTACAACGAAGACAAGACTGTCCTTGTCACGGTACATTGTTGGCTTGTGTTCTAATCTCAGTTCTTTCTCAGATGGTAACATGCATGACAAACATGAGTCAAACAACAAGGGCTTTACTTGCTTTCAGGTCAATGGCGAGATATACAACCACAATTGAGATCCACTTGTTCTCTTTGATAGATTGTATTGAATGATAGATTCGTGGATTAGAGCTCGAGTTGTTCTTGTAGTAAGTTCAAACCCAGCTCCGAACCCCGGCCACTGCGCAAATTTAACATGCGGGGCGCAGCGTTCAGGACCGCCTTCGGGTGGATAGTCGGTCGTCCAATTAGCGAACCGGAGACCTGGGTCATCAAAAAANTCTCATCGTTTCAACATTATCGTATATAAGTGGAATTAAAATGTGGGCCTAGCTAAATATAGACTAATCTGCAACATTTTGTATAAGCAAATGAATTTTTTTTTAGCATTTTAGACCAGTCTAAAAAAAATGCTGATGTTCAGATCTTTAGGATATTTTGGAAACAAATATCTTGAGAATATGTACTTTTCAGTTTGAAATGTTTTCTTTTCGAAATCAATAAAAACAATGTCATTCACCTGTGGACAAATATACTCACAAAATGAAAAAAGCCGCCAATATTTAAGAAAAAATAAAGAAACTGGCGTGAATAGGATGTATTTCTATTTTTAAACGTAAAAGATTAAAACACTTGAAATACATTTTTTTCTGGCGAATTATGTTAATTTAATGAAGGTAGAACATCAAAGGACATCATCGAAAATCAGATATCGAACCACCAATTATGAATTACATCTTCTTAACTTCAAAATTTAAGTGGGGTAGGGAGAAAGAAAATAAAATTTAATAATGACAATCGAATCCACCTAGCTACCAGCTTGTGAACTCTATCAAGATATATCCACACAAAAAGCATTGTTTATTATCAGCTCGTTGAGCATGATGCCCCATTCTCACCACGAGAATCACGAGCTATGATTCACTCACTCACGAGCCAACCGGTCAAATAGAACACACCAATAATATATCTTTGATTGCTTTTTAAAAACTGAAAACTGTCACTATCTATCATCAAAAAGTCAAGAATTTGATCCAACAAGAGAATCGAACTCTTCTTACAGCCCTCATCAGTTGTATTTAAGTTCCCCTTTCATACATAAATATGACCCTTCGAAGCTCACAAAACATCTTCTTCTTATTCTTTCTCTCTATCTCTGAGATGGGTTTGTTTGGGACCAAGAAGATCGGCAAGTACGAGATAGGAAGGACGATCGGAGAAGGGAACTTCGCCAAAGTGAAACTTGGTTACGACACGACCAGCGGTACCTACGTAGCTGTCAAAATCATAGACAAGTCTCTTGTTATCCAGAAGGGTTTAGAGTCTCAAGTCAAGAGAGAGATAAGGACGATGAAGCTTCTTAACCATCCCAACATCGTGCAGATACACGAGGTGATTGGGACCAAGACAAAGATATGTATTGTGATGGAATACGTGGCAGGTGGTCAGCTTTCAGACAAACTTGAAAGACAGAGGATGAAAGAATCAGATGCAAGAAAGCTTTTCCAACAGTTGATTGATGCTGTTGATTACTGTCATAACAGAGGAGTTTACCACAGAGATCTTAAGGTAAGAGAAGAAATATAATCTTGTATGTTTTTTTTTGTTGCAAACTCTCTGTTTTTCTTACTAATTTTGTGGAGACTTTGATTTTTGCAGCCTCAAAACTTGCTAATAGATTCAAAGGGTAATCTCAAAGTCTCTGACTTTGGACTAAGTGCAGTTCCTAAAGTAACACTTTCTAATTCTTATCATATCATTTTCATGTAAATGTTAAGTTATTGACAGTTGCTAAATAAGTTTTTTTGGTTATTGAATGCAGTCAGGTGATATGCTATCTACAGCTTGTGGGTCTCCATGCTATATAGCACCTGAGGTAAAAATAATTATGATAACAATAATTAATTGACATAATGTTTCAAAATCTCTAAATCTGGAAAAGCTGATTTTGTCAATCGAAAACAGCTTATAATGAACAAAGGTTACTCAGGAGCAGCAGTGGATGTGTGGTCTTGTGGAGTGATTCTGTTTGAGTTGCTTGCTGGTTATCCACCGTTCGATGATCATACTCTTCCGGTTTTGTATAAGAAGATACTCAGAGCAGATTACACGTTCCCACCTGGATTCACTATAGAGCAGAAGAAGCTAATCTTTAACATTCTTGACCCAAATCCTCAAACGGTATATACCACGATATATGCATAAATACATTCGCCTGTGTCTATCCAGAAATGACTAACAATGTTTGTGAATATTTGGATGCAGCGTATTACATTATCTGAGATAATCATCCAAGATTCTTGGTTCAAGTTAGGTTATACACAAGCTTATCAACAAGTTTCAGACTCAATCAAGGCAAGTTGATTTCACTAGATGTCTTAATAGCTTTGAGTTGTAGACACTGCTTTCAAAGCTATATTTAATTTAATTATTTTGAATTGTATCTTGCAGGACAATGTAGCGGAGATAAATGCAGCTACCGCGTCTTCAAATTTCATAAACGCTTTTCAACTAATAGCAATGGCTAGCGATCTAGATTTGTCAGGTCTCTTTGAAGAACAGGTAATAGATTTTTGTATGGTCAAATCTTTAAAGTCAACTAACAAAAGAGATACCAATCCTTGAAATTTTTCCTTATTGTTATGTCTTTAGGATGATAAGATATATAAAACAAGACTTGGGTCAAAGAACACAGCACAAGAAACAATCAAGAAGATTGAAGTTGCTGCAACTGATGTTAGTTTATCGGTTGAAAGAATAAAGCATTTCAAGGTAAAGATTCAACCAAAAGAGAAAAGATTAAGATCTTCTTATGACTTATTATCAGCAGAGGTAATCGAGGTGACTCCAACCAATTGTGTAATAGAAATATCAAAAGCCGCTGGCGAGTTAAGACTATACATGGAGGTAAACTGGACAGAAGTTAATTATTAGATACATTCAAGAAATATAAATTTATTTTAACGTTATGGGGTCATCTAATGATATGAGATGGCTTATTTTTCCACTTCACAGTTTTGCCAGAGTTTATCCAGCTTACTTACCGCGGAAGTAAGCTAAGAGAAATAGCTTGTTAAAAAAAGTGAGGTGACACAGATGATGAATATTGGAAACAAATAAAGCATATTTTGCAGTGACATGAAGACAGTGAAAGAGGTTGGATCCAAAGTGTAATTCATTTTATGTGGTGATCCCAAAGGGTTTTCTTTCATGGTGTAAAATGTAGATTTTTTAATAAGAAAAAAAAAACAATTTACAAACTCGAATAAAAATAAATATAGAAAGCAGGCAATAATACAGCTTTGTATTTGTTGATCTGGAATGCAATTTAGAATTCTCAATCTCACACTTTGACAAACGTACTGTAATCATCACAGTTTATTTCTCGTACAAACACAAGGTGTCCTCTGTTTCCACTATTTTGGCGGCTTACCAAACACTGCAGACAAATTCTCCTCACGTGCTTCCAGTGTTGTGAGACCACACGCATCTTTTGTTTAGGTCTTTTGCTTTCTTTCCTTTGCGCACCATGAATTATCAGATATGGGCCTGAACACTGAGAGCACAAGATTCTTAAATAGCAACACTCTGATTTTCACTCGCTCTTTGAGTCCTTCAAAACCTAAAACTCTGTTTCAGGCACTAGTATTCCAATGAGATGTATTATATTTTCAATAATACAAGTTTGCCAGCGCTTATGGAGCTTACCTACTTGTTACGGAAGTATGCTAAGCAGTGAGCACAACTGAGATCCTGAAGTATATAAGATGATGTGAAAACAAAAAGGTGACGTTGAGAGGAAGCTAACAAAGCATCAAAGCAGATTAGTTTGAGAGATCAAAGACTCAAGATAATATTGTTTTCTTCCTCAGAAAAGCCACCATGTTTGATGTTCGGTACTCATAAGTAATTAAGCCATCTCAGTCTGCAACTCTTATCACATCTCTTCAATCTTATAATTAACACAAAACTTCAAAATCTGGACAACTAATCGAGCTCATAAATCTGTTACAAAGATCAAGACAAAGGATACTTAAATACATCGATCTTTCATTGATCCGAATTAGTGATATGAAAAGTAAGCATGATATACGAACCTCCACTAGTTATCTTTTTCAAAAAAAAAAAAAGTAAGCATGATAGAGTTAATTACAGGATTGTATGTTTTGACTAATTTAAAAAAAAAAAAAAAACAGTTTAGGATCTTTAGACTAATATTAATGTAACTATTACCATTTTCTGTGGCAGTGCGATCCAGTTGCCACCAATGCAAAATTTGTTGATATAGTCCTTGAGCTCAATTAATTTCCTCTTCCGGCGACCATGGCCCTTTCCACGTTTGCCTTGTCGCAGCATGGAGCTATTCCCATTTTCTTACAAGCTTTTTTTACTGTCTTTTATTGTTACATGGTTCTAAATATCATAGCTGTAAGTAAAAATAATAAAATAAAATAAATATCATAGCTGACCCATTCATTTAGACTATTATCCCAATATATTATTTGAGGATCTTTTGAAAAATTGTAACCTCGATTTTGTATTAATTACAAAATCAATTTGTTGAGGTGTCAATTCTGTACCATACAGTGTGAAACAATCTTACTTATGTGGTGCCACTAGAATGAGTTTGAAAGAAGTTAGCACAACCTTATATCAACCAGGAAAAATTACTATATAACCATATATTGTGTCCATGTTATATTATTTTCACGTTATATCATGATCACAAACATGAATCAATAACAATAAAGTTTAACTCCCTTTTGATAAGTCAACTACGATTCTGTAGTTATTATTATGATAAACATAACATTAACATATATTCAAAAATACAGGTGCACCTTGACAACCAAGTTGCTCTTCCTCCTCTCCTATCGATAGACGCAGATCAACAAAATCATTATCACACAAATCATCATTGTTCAAAGCTGAGAATCCATCGTACAAGAAACACACCAAATATATTTACGGATCCGATTTTTAATGTTGATAATCAGATTGCAATTGTATAAATGCATTGTACCTTCACCCATATGTTTAACTAAACAAACCGGATAATTTAATGCATCTTTGTATTTGAATTAAAAAATCAGCATTTTTTTTATAATCCGAGGGTTTCCATTTACGCGGATCATTCTTCCGAGCCCGGTCAGACCAAAACCCAACACCCACTACTACATTTGGTGACAAGGAATATGCAGTTCTCCTCCAGGTGGTTCGAATTCAGGAGCATGACCATTGGCCCCCATGACTCTTACCACTTGTGCTACCTCATCCCATCAAATCATGCATAGTTTCAGATAAACTTTCTCTCAACTTTTTTGAGGAAATTATGGTATGACGATGTTTACAGTGATACCATAAGAACCTTCACACAAATTACAGACTAACCATCATCCTTCAAATCTCACGGACATGGCCATCTAACAGTATGTGTAAGTGAAGCGGTTGAATATGGTCCGTATGAAAAATTAAGAATTTTTGAAAATAAATATATAAAATTATGATATAAACTTTAAACTTTTAGATATAGTACTAAATTTAGAGCTTATAATTTTAAAATGACATCTAATATATATAAATAAAACTATAATTTGTTTAACTACTTGATTATATCGTTAAATATATCATTAAATATTTTTGAATAGTGTCGATAAATAATTCGAGACGCCCTGTGTGACACTCCCGATCGTAGATGACCGGAAATGACACAGTCAATGTTCCCTGATGGTCAAC